>SOPF01007017.1:0-20987 GCA_012979155.1 Hypericum perforatum | reverse complement strand
TGATTGCCCTCACTTCTTGCTCGCTTTGACGAAAGCTCGTCAAGTAGGTGATGGTTCTTTTTGTCGTGCTTGCTTGCGGTGCTCCCTTGCGGATCCTTTAGAAAACTACTGGGGCAGCCTCCCTTGCTTGTGTTGGAACTTGAAGTTTTATGTTCCAGTTGAGCTTTAGGTGCTACCTGATTGCCTTCTCTACCATCTTCGACAGGGTGTACTGGCAAAGTCCCCATATCAGACTCAAAAAGGGAGCTTCAAAGTAATACAAATTCATGGAAACATGAAAGTATGCAAGGAAAAGTAACCAAGTGTGTTTGGCGTACTTTTTGCTAGCTTCGATGGACCCTCATTGATAATGTGATCCTTTCCATCAGACTTGCCTCGTGACTGATCTGTTATAAGTCTACTGAGATAGCCTTCCTTGTTTGTACTTGATTTTGGCAGTCTATATTCTTCTCGCACTTCTGTTGTTACAGGATTGCTCGTTCTACCTTTATCAGCGGAATGGACTGTCAAATTGGCATAGTCACCATTTCAACCCGAAATTCAAAGTAATACAAATTCGATAAAACAGGAAAGCATCTTAGCAATTCTCATCAAGTAATCAAGGGTGAACTCTCCATTACCCTGATGTGCTTTGGGATGGACCAGTCGAGCACATGGCGACACGCTTTTACCACCCTGTAACCAAAAGGCACATAAGCAGACGATGAGCATAGCACAGAATGAAGGGTATTCTTCATATGAATTTACACATGGTTCAAGTCTTAAGCATCAAATAGAATTATAGGGCACATCCCCAGAGGCAGTAACTTTAACTTCTAACAAAGGAATGGAAGTGAAGTTATGTAACAATCTGAAAGAGAACTGAGACCAGAAAGATAAACAATACGGAAATACCTCCGGGGTGGGTAATGTCCATCCGTGTTCGGGAGACCAGACCAATGACGGACGCAGGTCCTTGCAGTCAGCTTCATATGATGATCCTTCCCCATCAGGTTCCGGCAACAACTCAATCTAGGAGAAAATCCACATAATTGCACAAAAATGAGCCTATCTTACTGTACCACCTGAAAAGTAACAAGAGATGTCCAAAGTACTCCATTCTGGAAATATTCAACAGACTTTACCTGAAATGTCTTTTTGGTTAGTTTTTTTGTGAGTTTTCCCGACCAGTAACAACCATCTCTCCACCAATCCACCAAATCTCCTTCCTTCCAAACATCATTCACAACAACCACGATCTCAGAATCATTTGTGGTGTCAAGCAACTCTCCCTCGCAATTGACAGGAGGGTAGCAAGGGCGCACCATTAGGTGCTCTTTTGTGTCGTATCTATGCCTTTTGCTGTACAGTTTCTTCCACTCCATCTCTGCAAGTAAAAGCATGGATCAACCAGTATGAAGGATGAACCGGGATAAATAGTGGCAGGCTGAACTTGACACTGAACATACTTAATGGTAATCAATGCTTAGACTGTTCATGTAGGCACACCAAAAACTATGGCTTGGTAGCATGAAACCAAAATACACATCAAGGGATAGTAATTACACGGGAAGACATGAACTTACTTTCGTCAGGGAAATCATAGTATTCCAAGTACAGCTTCATTCGTTCATCAGTAACATTAATATTCCTTATCTGAAGAAGAAAACAAATACGATTAAGATTGCAAGACAACATTATGAGAACAAGCGATGATTAGTCCCAAGTAAAACCAAGGTTGGTCAATAGTCGAAATCCAAGGTACCTTGCAGCGGAACCATGCACCTCGGAACCCTGTCGAAAAACATTTAGCCTCTGCATACTGGCCAACCTTGAATGGAAGATGAGGTTTCATGATGGAATTGGATTGGTTACGAGCTGGACAAACACAAAGAGAAATTGTTATAATTATATATATGGTTTGAGAGCCTCTAAAATCCAATTAGCATACGCACATACAAAGACAATCCACAAAAGTTAAAATACACAAGAATTTATTCCACTTAGACCATTTCTTGTTGATGCCCTAAAACTTTACTTATAGAAAAGGATCACATGGGAAAATATATAGATTCTAAAGGCAATAAAATACATAACACAAGATTTGCTACATGGAACTTTAGATTTATATTTGATTAAATAGTAAATGTAGTTGGTCCAAACCTCCACCGACCATTCACGGCGGTTACCGGACCACCACCGCTCGAAGCCCAAACCTCAACCTTCCCCAACCTTGTACGATTCACCCGGAGCCTCAGCCATAGTCGGCTCAAAAACCCCAACCCGCCATCAACAGCGGCACGAAGCTTCTAAAGCTTTAAATGCCGGAGTCGAGATCGGGGACACCAATCGTCGATACCGCCGTCGGGGCTCAATCGTCGGTGTCGTCTCCTAGTGTCTAACAACCGAGAAACAATTCCTTTTTTTTTTAGAAGGAGAGAAACAATTCCGACATCAAATAGTGGGACGGCGGAGTACAATTACAGGCGATTGTAATGGGTACTTAGTTGTCCTTGTCGTTTTCCTTAGGGCTTCAAAAAGCCAAAGTACCGTCGAATTAAATAATGCCCCTTTCGGCGATTAACAAAACCAAAATCTCTTCTTCTTCTTTTTTTTTTTAAAGAAACAACAAAACCAAAATCTCGGAAACCTAGTTTCCCTGTTTTTTTTCATAATATAACCTAGTTATATAAATTAAGAAACATATCATGTATATTGTCATAAAATTAGCCTGACACTCTCATATAACCGTTGGATTTTATAAAGATGAAATTCGTCGTAGCGGAAGTTTTAGAATTTTCACCGACAGAGAACTTGATCATGACTTTATAATATAAAACAAACATCAAGATCATTAAAAAAAACCTTATAGTGCATTGCAAATCAATCTTTTACTATGGTATCCACGTAGCCTTCAATCTACGAACTCTTGACAGTTGATATTTTCGAAACTCGCTAGGAGAATTTTTAAAACTACGTTGATTCAAGCTTTTCCTTCTTTGCGTCTATCAATCCTCGGTCTATAGGCATATATATAGCAAATTTAATTCATATCCTAATAGTAACAGGAAACATAGTTCCATTTAAATTCAATGTCATCTTTTCTTTATGGGTTTTTAGGCCCAATCTATTAATTATTCTTTAGATCAAGTAAATATGTCTAATATCTAATAAATTTATATATAAATAATTAAAAAATTATATCTAATAAAATTACAATATTTATCCATAGCTTAAATATTCTTTATCAAATCAATATTTATCTAATCAACTTTAATTCTTAAATCAAGACTACTTATTTTGTGACCATATGGCTTCACATATCAAACGCTTAATCAAACTAATGTTATTGGTTGAACCCTAGATAATAGACCAGACAATCTCAACATGTGAATTACATTGCGAGTATATTGTAACTACCTATAATGTGAAGCATATAGTGATATGATCCCTTAATTTGTGAATACTTGATTAAGCCTTGAACATGATTAAGTGCATATTCAAATAGCTTAACCGTATTATCTCATTCTGCTAACTGATCACATTGTCACTTTTAGACACCACTCCAAAAGTGACGTGCATTGATCCATGACTAACAATCCATTTAGCTATGAGAAGACAAGTATTCTCTCAAAGTCTATTCGAGGAATGAATCATATTCTTGGCTCAACTACCACGCACATATACTTCATGATATGCCTAGCATATGCCATATCTACCCCAATAGAAGTGCAAGCATTGGTCATGGTTAAGGTCCATCACTCCGTACACTTCGTGCATATTAACCTCAAGTCAAAGGACTATTACACTACTCCACAAACCAATATTTTTGTAGACATATCAATAGAATATACCAAAAGTTTCTTGGCTGGGTATATCAATACTCTCCAAAGCACATATGCATCCATCAGGAATTACGTAGTATCTCGTAATTGTGAGAACCATTATATCCTCTAAGTATATGATGTAGATTCCACACCAATTTTTATTGCATCATCGATATCCCATTCTCGATGATCATTGATTTGGGCTATTTATGAACTATGTCCATAGTCATTTAAGATCTCACATTCTTAATGACAAAACTAGTTCATGGGAACACTTACATGAATATATGCAAACAATCAAACATCATATTCAATAATTGTATTGCCAAAATAACTGAATATGATCAAGTATAATTCTTTAATACAATTGTCTCTAAGATATCTATACTAACAGTATGATATATTGAAAGTTTTATGCAACATTTTAAAGTAGTATGAGAAGTTGTATGAAGAGGTATCAACACCCATTTGAAAGCATGAGGAACCGTATCAAAATTATGTACACTTTAACTCAATGAGCTTCATATGAAGATGTATATTAGAAAGAATCCCATATAAAAGAGGCAAGTTTTGACCTATTATGCAAGATATACATACCCATTGTCTTAAGATATGAAAATATCTCTAAATCTCAAAGAGCGTCGTAGCGACAACACCTTAAAATTCTATAGCATTATAGTAGATAATAGGATAGCCACTATTGCAAACACTTAGAAATGGTGTAAAAAAACATAAATATCCAAAAATAAAAGAAGAAAAAACACCAAATTAAGGAGAGCATCATGTTTAAAATTATAATATAAGCAATTAAATATTCAAAATAACATTCCCTCAATATAACAATTAAGATTCAAAATAATATCTCAACAAAATGATAATCATTCTTCTGGCTTATCTTATTTTAGTTACGACAAGTAACTAAATACGTAAAAATTCAAGTAGGGATTGAATTGTTAATAAAATAATAATAAAAATTTAAAAAGGAAAATTTAAGGAACTTATCATAAAATTAGAATAGTGAGCCACTATTTGTTAGTTACTCTATGATATTTAGTAGTAAATTAGCATAATATAAAGCATGGATACCCTACTACAGTGCTTGATTTATTACAAAGATAAGAAATCTTACATATGTCATATTGATAGTGAAAAGTGTGATATATTTTTTACAAGTATGAAAATTTTACTTTTGAGGAGCAAATTTAAGTGTAAAAGATCCATCTACCCTTGCTTTAGAATTTTGAGATAGATATGAAAATTTTAACATGATTTCAAAGTGTATTGATCTCGTGCTCATTGTTGAGCTCGCATAAACCTTATTTCTTGCACTATCAATAATTCAAAATAATATAATTATCGATATGATGTGAATCTTATTTGACAGTACGTGTTAAGTGTCCTACATTACTTAACGAAACAAATTTATAGGTGTGGAAAATCTACTAATTTATTGTCTTAAGATTTTGGATTAAGTATAGAAATTTTAACAAGCACAAGAGACCATATCAAGCTCTGATAAGCTTTGTTTAAATGAGCATATTGAAAATAGTCTTAATGTATTTGACTAGTTTCAAAAATTGACATTTTGCTTTAATAAAATAATGAGTATGTTTAATTAGTAAATGACTTGAATTTGCTTAAAGAAATCTTGAGTTTAAGGCTTAGAGTTGTCCCCAAACTCAAAAATCACAAATCTCAATGTACTATTTAAACAAGACTTGTTAGACCAACCACAACAACATGTTAACAAAAAATATGAGTCGTGTGAAACTAAGAACGATTAAAAAAATTAAATATTCTGAAAATCTTAACATATTCAGCCATGGTTTAGTATAATACTTACTTGTTCTTTTCATGATAAATAGATCATGTGATCAATCTATTCTCTTAAATAACCAAAAGATCTTCGAAAAAACATGGGCAACCATAATAGATATAGAGGATGGATGTATTTTCTAATTCTCTTATTTGCAGATCAAGGGAGACAGAAAAAGCATGAAAAATTCAGAGGAAAAAACCTAGAACCAGGATAGGGATGGGGGACTTATATAGGCGGCAGGGAAAGGGGCAAAATCGGGTTTCATACACTTGGAGGTTCTTTATTAAGCACGTGCCCATTTTAGGTTGACACGACCAAAAATATAGACTTACTATTTTTGTTGTTTCCACATGTCTTTATCTGGACCGAAAAAAGCAACTCATTGTCATGACCCAAAACTGGGTTGCTGACCAGTGTTAGGTCACGCTCACATATCACGAATAGTTGCAACCCAGACAGCCTCACACAAACTCATAAACAACAAATCATATAAGTGTAATTCATAAACAAAGCAGAAATGTATTTATATATACATATCATACAAATATACATGGTTCTTATTACTAAAATCATAATTTAAGTACGACAATATGTACAACTTAGAGCGACGCAACCTAGATTGACATGGAATATACCATCTGGAGACTTTATAGAATCCAAAAATTAGACTATGGGTTATACAAATGAACAGACACAAGACTCTTCAGACGTCAACTGATCCATAATCTTCATCACCTGTGGAGGGAGGGGATAAGTATTATGAAATACTTAGTAAAAAAATATTATAAAAGTAAAATATATTTAACCAACCTCCACACATATCACATCATGCCCAAACATTGACAAAATGGTAACGATTTAAAGAGACATCATATCACACGTAAGATCAATCAGAATTTTGCAACAGATACTCAAACGAAAACAAATAGACATACCTATAGATTTGATGAGCTCAGAACTTTTCTGAACCAAATTCGGTATCGCGAACAGAGTACTCCAAATAATAGATACACATATATAGATATGTGACGATCCAAAAGCAGTATCGTCGATATCACATAAACAGATAAGCATGTCACAAGCCAATGCGATATCGCCAATACCTCATAAATAGACTAGCACGTCACGAGCCAATACGGTATCACTGATGCCTTATAAATAGATAAGTATGTCACAAGCCAATACGGTATTACTGATACCTCCTAAACAGATAAGTATGTCATGAGCCAATACGGTATTGTCGACACCTCATAAACATACTAACCAAGACTAATTGATCATGTATGTAATCTCATACCAAAAATCTCACATATCACATACAAACTCATAATTACCAAACTCACATATATTCCAAATGTATTTGTCACATAACAGATAGCCGAATTATGTAGATTCAGAGGAGCTCAATTATGTTCTAGAATAGCCAAATTATGCAGACTTTGGTGGAGCTCAGATACACTCTAGAATAGATACCGACATGTGTCACATATCCTATAATAACCCACAATTGTCAATTCTATACATAATCCAAAGAAATATCAAAAGACGCTTATTAAGGATCCAAACACATTCATACATCAATCCATTTCCATACAGTTATGTCACACATCACAAGTGGACACATAATCATCAAATGGCGAATTATCAAGAAAATGTCCAATGTTACATAGACATCGATTCCAATGTATACCCTTATCACAACATACATACGAAATCACTTACGATTACATGGATAATGATTCAAGCTTATACTCATATCACATTATATCAAACATATCAAATCATATAATAACCCCCTCACCTACACCAAGTCGGGCAATCACACCAAAAGGAGTTCCGCACTTCTCTTCACGTTCCTTGGTTCTCAATTTTCCAAATATCGATCAACTAATCAATAGAACATCACTCTATCAATCATCAACCTCTCAAATACAAGGAAAATGGGAAAATCAACACTAAAGTCCATAATATTGAATTCTTACACAAAGTCTCCAAAAGATACACTATAGTCCTCAAATCACAATATTAAAGCATAGCTCATCATCAACTTTCCTCATATCTTCCCTTTATATCCTTAAATAATCTCAACCTCCAACATCCAAATCTACACAGTTGTCTAAATCCTTTCAACCTTACATCTAATTCAAGGTATTGAATAGATCTACACTTAATTTTAATAAACCATTATTAAGAAATTACTTACCAATCCTCAAAATCATAAATCTCCTCCTTCCTTTTCCTTTTCCTCTTCTTCTTCTCTCTTCCAAGGCTTGGATATTTTGTGGAAAGTGAATGGGATAAACTTTCTATTTTTGGAAGGTGCTATTTATAGATTTTACCAAGTAGGAGGGGCAAAAAGGTCAAAAAAATATGATCTTCTCGGGTAGCCCAGCATCTGATGAGGGGTCCCCAAGCAAAATTCTCTAAACCTCCCCAGTGTCCGCTGGGAAGCCAGCATACATTGGGGTCTCCTTTCGAATTTCACAAAATCCAAAACAACAAAGTTATAAATAAGGGTGTTACGGATCTACTCATCTTAGAAATCGCATAATTAGTAGTTTGTATGTAAAAATTATGATTTTTCTACCAAAGTCGACGAACTAGGCCAAAAGGTCCTAAAACCGACCGTAAACAAAACAAACAAAGTCGAGGGTCATAGCACTCATCGACTCCAGCCAAAGGAAAAATCCATGGGTCTCTTGGTCACCCGCATTATGAACTATCCATTGCTAGTGAATTCTACTACAAGAAGATAACCGAACATGAATGACCTTTTCAGCCTAGAAACATCCCATCGATTCTAAGAGGTATTTGAAGTTTTAGGGAATGATAAGTAATTTGACTGGAGAGAAGAAGTTTTGGTGGGGCAAGGATTTTCTTATACCCACACACAGGCGATAAAGCGACAACCATTTCAAGAAGTTTTGAATATTATTATACTATATATATATATCATTAATTTATTCAACTTAGATCACAAAATAAATAAATAAATTTTTATTCATTTTTACGAAATTTAATCCAATAACATATTATTTTATTACATATATTAGTAATTCATAGTAGAATAAAATATTAATTTTTATTCTCATCCTTATACTATTAATTATTATTTTTAATATTAAAATAATACAAAATAAATATATACAATAATTGAAAATTAAAAATACGATAATCGAAAATTAAAATACAAAAATAAGAAAGTAACATTAAGAAATCATAAATTACAAAAAAGAAAATCAAAAAAATACAAATACAAAATTAAAAAATCGAAATACAACTACAAAACTTTCAAATTACTTAATTAATTTTCGTTTCCAAACTTAGCCAAATATGCTCAATTAAATTACTTTTTGGAACATGATGAATATCTTTATTGCAAAGTTATTCCCTAACAATCATGTAGATGAATAGGTTATTAATGTGTTGAGTATAGAAGTGAAAAAGTTCTTCATTGTCATCTTCACTACAAAATTTAGCCATATCATATAATGCATATATGTATTTTGTTCGTCTTTTACTACCATATTATGTAATATGATGTAAACTTTATAATTATTCCCATTAAATCTTTGTCCTACAGAAAATATGTACATCAAATAAATATAAAAAAAATAACTTATAATTCCTCCAAATGCTCACTCCATATTTTTTTTTTAGCAATCTCTTAATTTTGAACGAATAACTTATGTTTTAGGGTTGATAAAGATGTAATTGTCTTAACAAATGGAGCCCATGTAGGATATATCATTGACGACATAACTCACTTTTGATGTTCGACTTTCCAAAATATCACTAAAAATAGGAGATTAGTGTAGTACATTAATATCATTACACTAGTACACAAAAGAAAACATGTAATATCCATAAGTCATATTATGCAACTTTCATAATATTTGTCGCATTTCCGTTCCTTCCTACATATTATCTAGCCCATGCATTAGAACAATTTTCTATTTCTAGATCATATATTTAATACTATTAAGGGAAAAGTACAATTTTAGTACCTGTGGTTTTGCACTTTTTGACATATGATCCTGTAATTCAAAAACGACTAAAAAAGTCCTGACGTTAGCTTCGGAGTATCACTTTTAGTCCTCCAAACCTAAATTCGTCCCGAACCTATGGAAAATTTCTTTTTCATCCCGTTTTTTTTACATTTTAGTCTTAAATCCCAAATTTTTTTTCAATTATATTTATAATATCTTAAATTCGTCCCAAACCTATGGAATTCCAAAAATACCCCTCACCCGCTTCCAAATTTCACAAAACGCTCAACATCAAAGTCGTAGATCTAGGTCTTACGGATCCTCTCATTTTAGAATCGCTTGATTCGGAGTATGTATGCAAAAGTTATGATATTTCTGCCGAAAGTCGACAAACTAAGCCTATCAATCCTAATACCAACCAAAATCACATGAAACTCAAAAATGCAAGGCTCAAATCACAAAACTCACAATACAAAAGTCGTAGACGAATGTGTTGCGAACCTATCCAACTTGAAATCATCTAAATCGGAGTTCACACAAAAAAGTTACACATATTCCCCTAAAAGTCGACGAATTCAATACAACGATTCGAACACCGATCGAAACAAAATAACCAAAGGTCGGACCAAGTAGTCACGACAAATACAAATTTAGCGAGGGTCGTAACACCTCGCCTCACAAGAGACAATGGGAAGAAGAAGAAGAGAGTGGGATAGGGGAGGCGATCGGGAGAAAGAGAGGGCGGTGGTGAAGAGGTGACGTGTTAGGATTGATAGGCTTAGTTTGTCGACTTTCGGTAGAAATATCATAATTTTTGCATACGTACTCTGAATCGAGCGATTCCAAAACGAGAGGATCCGTAAGACCTAGATCTACGACTTTGATGTTGAGCATTTTTTGAAATTCGGAAGCAGGTGAGAGGTATTTCCAGAATTCCATAGGTTTGGGACGAATTTAGGATATAATAAATATAATTGAAAAAAATTTAGGATTTGGGACAAAATGTAAAAAAAACGGGATGAAAAAGAAATTTTCCATAGGTTCGGGACGAATTTAGGTTCAGAAGACTAAAAGTGATACTCCGAAGCTAACGTCAGAACTTTTTTAATCATTTTTGAAGTACAGGATCATATGTCAAAAAGTGCGAAACCACAGTTACTAAAATTGTACTTTTCCCTACTATCAATCATGCATGAAAATCCACATTCTTCCCTAACACTAAGTAGTCATACCAAATATTGTGCATTGGGTATTCTTAGGTACCTGTTCTCGAAGTAGGAGATTATACCTTATACAAACCTCATAAGAGATTTTCTTGTTATAGATTTACCCATTCGCATGTATTTATCAATGATAATAGTTGATGTTCCATAAACTAACACTATTATGGCTTTTGTATATTTCTGGATGGCTAATAAATTTATTTGACTTGCATTATTTATTCTTTGTTGGAAATATTCATGCCACGACCCAAACTGAGGTCGGTGACTGGCGCTAGACTGTATGATATATTAAGACAAAATGTAGGTCTAGCAAGCCTTGATCAAACTCATATGCCTTATCAACATATAAAAACTAAAGAAAAGCAAGATAGTTTACAAACCAAAAATATCAACAAGCATCTCCAAATTTCTACTACTACGGAGCAACTATATAGAAGGAAATAATGACATGATCCGAAGACATCAAAAGTAGTCCTCGAATGAAAAAATCTGGGCCTGTACCATGGACACCGAACACTCAAACAAACTAAAATCTCTGAGAACCTGAGATAGAATTTGTAAGGGGTAAATGTTTGAAAATACTTAGCAAGGAAATATGATGTAATATATTAGTTATGGTTGAAATATGCATGCGATAGAAACTCAACCATGTTCAACCTCCTAAACTGAAATGCTCCATGACCAAATGCATAAATGTTACCAAAACACAATTATAGATGCACAAACAGACATAGAACAATGAATCAAGTTTTGAAAGGCCCCTTCCTCTAACTGCCAGGAGATATCCAAATGCCAAAATAGATCTCCGTCCACAAACAAATAGAAGCTAGCATACAATTATAAGCTAGTGATAACAAACAAATATAAACTAGTGATATCCCCTAAACTATGAGCTCATATACTAACATCCCTTTTTAGTATGGGAAAGCCTAATCATTTCTCATACAAAAACACATATCTTATCAGACGTATGACAAACAAATCAAAATCAAATCCATCAGACGTAAGCAATCAACCCGAGCTAGCAATCTAGCCAGCTATTCATAAATGTCACACAAATCTCAAATCATATCAAAAGTATGTCCAAATGTATCATAGACTAACAAATATGCATGTGACATACATTATCAAGCTCTGAAACAAACATATAACAAACACAACCAAGTTTATCATGTGTTATTCGCTTACATAATAAAGATCCAATAATCACACTGATTTCCAAATCAGATGCCTTTCACTTTCTTCTTTCAGAATGGTTCTCCTTCACCTTCACACCTTGAAAAAGTTCTGTTCATAATCCCACATAACAAACTGAGGTTAACCTCCAAACTCCAAAACCCATTTTGCGTCCAACTCTTCAAAACAATGGATAACGACATAAGTGCAACCCATCGTCTAAAACCAATCAAACGAGTCCAAATCTCACAACATCTTTTAATCCTTACTTTTGATCAAATACACAACACATATATGAACTGTCCTAAGTCTAATCATGGTCACAAAGATCACCCAACAATCTGTTTTTGCCAACCAAAAGCCAACTGAGCTCACCGTGAGCTTAATCGCAACCAATCATTTGAAAATAGATCAACTACATTAAAGACAATCCAAAATTACTTTAAATCAACTCCTCTATATGTTCTTGAAAACTCAGACTCTCACACTTAACCTCAGTTTTGCAAAAATCAACTTAAATCAGTTTTGCAAAAATCAACTTAACAAGTTTTACTCCTTCAATTCGCACAACTCAGCACATAACTAGCATGTTCAAATTTAAAAAGGTGTACAAGATATTTCCCTCAACCAAAATATGCATAAGATACATATTCGGAAAGCTCCTAAAGTCCTCTACAATTGAATCTAATACACCCAATTCAAATTCAGAGCCTAAGGACACTTACCAAGCCAATCTTCCTCCCGTCACTTAACTGACCACCTCAGCAACTGCGAGTCAGTTCAAAACCAATTTTCTGATGATTTCTTGATCCAAGTAATCTATATAATACACCATTAAAAAGATCTTTTAGTCTTCTACAACTTCCTTGTCAATTTCAAAGTTGAATTAGGGAGGAAGTATGCTTACAAGTTGATCTCTCTTGACCTGCTTCTTTTTCCCTCTTTTAACTTTCACCACCTTCTCTCTTCTTTCTCTTCAATTTTGTTTTATGGCTAAGTGTTAGGAATTCTGCCTCTTCAAGAAAGATTCTAATATATATATGAAGAGGTGAGTGAGGTCCAATAGTAATCAAGCCACCTTTTTAACTAATCTAAATAAACAAACAAATAAGTTAGGGTCCAATCACGTCACTCCAGAAGCAAGCAGTTCAATGATGGCAGTTTTTCTTTGGTTTTTGTCTAAATTGGTAGTTGAACTTTTGTTCCTTATGATGTCCAGTTCCAAATTAGTTGGAATTTCACAATTTGAAGCGATATTAAAGAAGTTATGACCATTTGACCACTCAAAGGTCAAACCAGCTGAATCATCCAACAACCTCTCGAGTAATAGTTTCACCCATTTTCATCCACTTCTGCCCAAACTTGTAGATAACTAAGTTGTAGTTCTATGTTTTTAGTTTTTTAATCCTACTCACTTGTATCATTCTGAGTAAAATTGAGGAAGTTATGACTTTTTAACTAACCAAAAGTCAGTCTGTCCGAAATTGATCAACCCACTTTAAGAAACTTGAAAATTCTTCGAGTATACTTCGTCGAGCTTGAACCAACTTGCTAGGAGAACTAAGGAATATCTAAATCCACTTCCCAAAAGTCATCCCCTCCAGTAAAATAGCACAATGCAATAGCACACGATTACTTGCGAGGTTATCACAATTCATCCTTGGCATTAATCGCCTCTAGAATGCAAAAGAATAATAAATTTTTGCAAGTAAAATCTTATCTGAAATATTTAGGGAGAATAAATAAGACTATTGACAAAATATTCATTTCTCAAATTTTCATCATCAATTTCTCAGTTCCTATCGATATATCGCATTCGCCTTTACCTTAGAGGAGGTGGAACTCTCAGGTTCAGACTAGGATTGATAATGAATGTGTCCTCTACAAGCGATTGATTTAGACCAATCTAGCACGAGAGTGTAGATTGGTCGCCTTCGAAACACTCGGACCATGTCACATACTTAATAAACTCCCTGAATGTGTTAGTTACATTCATTTTAAGTGCACCTTACTCACTTTTATGTTTTAAGTTGCTAAATCTTAGTTTAGTTAGTTAAACCAGTAGACAGTTTTGCTTCTGCCCGACACCTGGCATACGCCAAGTCCTATTGGCGTACGCCAACCAAGACAAAACGAGACACCTGGCGTACGCCAAGCACACCTGGCGTACGCCAACCAAGACAAAACGAGAGACCTAGCGTACGTCAACCATACCTGGCGTATGCCAATCAGACCCAGAACATAGAATCTCCCTCACAGAAGTGATCAATCATTTGTAGGTTTAGATTTAGGTAGATCCTTCTTATTAATTTCGTCCTAGACTAGCTAGCTAACCAAAAAGGTAGTCTAAACTAGTTCCTCGTGATTCGACACTCTACTTTCACTATTATTGCAACGGGTGTTTTTTTTTGTGCCAACAAACAAACACCCTCGTCAATTGGCATAAAAACCACCCTCGTCAATTAGCGCCATTGCGGGGAACTAGGCAAAGGACATTTGAGTAGGTTAGCAAATTGGGATTAGGATATTTTTATTTTTAGTCTTTATTAGTTTTAGTTTTTGTAGTGGTTGTTAAGATGGATTCCTTTGGTTACCATTGGTACCAAGGAATAGGGAGTTTGTTTTTAGAAGATGAAGTTGAGGATACACGTAGACGGGTGGAAGCAAAACAAAGAGAACTCAATCTCTACCAAACTCAAGTTTGGACTTGCGAGTGGTGCGGGTGGTTAGGACATAACAAAAATCAATATGAAGAATATTGGTTCGACACACCCCATGGAGCCTCCTCAGATCATGGAAATTTTGCACATTACAATGAGGGACTACATGACACCATGTGTATGCCAACGGGGAGTGGAAATCCTTATTCCTTATTGAACAAAGAAGTAGTACAACCTCTAAGGTCTTATTCCCTTGAAGATAGATTGGACTCAATAGAAGCAAGAATGGATAAGATGTTGGAGAAGCTGTGTGCGCCAAGTCAAAATTTTGAGAGAGTGCAAGCTCACTCAGATGATATTTGCACTAGTGCACTAACGGAAGATGCCATTTTCTTTAAACCATCCAAGCTCATCCATTATTTATGGGAAAACGATGAAGTGCAAGTGGAGGATGACAATGAGCAAAAGGACTTGAGAGTGGAGGAACAATCATATGTTCCTCCACCATCATACATTAATCCAATGTCATTCATTGAAGATCTATACAGTGTTGAAAATAAGGGTCGTCTTTGGGATTTTGAAATAGAGGACTGGTACCAAGAGACCCTAATGAGATCACTTATTTATACCAATGCACTTCCACTAGAGGATGAAAAGAATGAGGATAAAGAGGAAGAAAAAGAAGAGATAGAGTTTTTAAAGAGCACAAAAATGGAGGTTGACGAACCTATGACTAGTGCTAATTGCTTTTTACATCACTATAGCTCAACCAAGGATTTGGCGAATATTAAAGATTTGGAGCAAAAAGAGGAAGCCATTCTTAAGGTAGAGTCTAGTTTAATCAGCCACAATATAACACATCGACTTCAAGATCTAAGAAGGTTTGCTAAACCTTTAATCTTGGATATAGAAAATGAAGGTAAAACACCCAACCTTAATTTTGAACAACCTCCTACTCTTGGTTGGGATTGGTTAGTTTTGGGTGAAATTGAAAAATCTCTCAATCCAACGATACATATAAATGCTATTGACCCTTTGGTTGATTGGCAGATGTCTGCATTTTTACGATTAATGAGGGATAAGAAGTTACTCCTATATGATTATTGTGCTCAACAATTTATATAGGGTATTGACCTAGGTATGGGAAGTTCAAACACAAAAGTGACTTTAGCAAAAATAGCACTTACACACAAAATGAGCATACCCTGTTACTATATGGTGACTCAACTAGGCTTATAGCCAAAAAGGTCGCAAAGAGAGGTAGTTCATCATGGTACGCCATTCGTGAGTTGTGTTATTTGCGAAAGTCAAAGTTGTATCCGTGACCCATCAGAATAGGGCGTCTGGTTTTCAAGCTTTCCAAGAACGCAGTGTAAATAAAAGCCAAAAAAAATTAGCATAGTTTGTATCATATGCATGTTATTTTTATTTTTAATGTTTGTATCATTATTGTTCAGTTTGTGTTATTTTATTAAAGTTGGCGTACACCAATTTTGCCAATGCTGAAGACCTGGCGCACGCAACTGAAGGCTGGCATATGCCAAGTAAACCCTAAACCCTAAACCCGAATCTATAAATTCGGACATCCGCCGATTTTTACCATAACTCACCCACATCCGAAATTTTCAACCAAAAATTACGGGCTTGAACCTCCTCGACCTCTGACAGACATTACGGCCAGAACAACTTCGACAATGGCGGATGATGCAAGATCTAACCACAACTATTATCGGATGAGTGACAGGGAGTTCCTTTTTCTTTGTTTTATTTTATTTTTATTATTATTTTTCTGTTTTCTGTTCTTATATATGTGTTATGTTATTTAATTTTGTTCTTTAGTTTATAGCTGTGACTTTGTGTAATGCTGTATTTATCAGTTTACTTATGTTTGTTTGCTTGTCATTGCTTTTGATTACTTGCATGATTGTGTTTTTATTTTTGTGTGATATTTGTGTTTTTGTATGCGTGTTTTAGACACCTTGAAGACAATGCGTCGTTCAAGTGTGGGGGAGGGTTCCCTTCAGGAATCTTCCTTGTATATTAATAATGCTTAGTTTGTTGTGTCTAGGTTTAAACTTGGTATAAATTTTTCAAAATTTGACCCCCTTCAAAAATTTTCAACTTGTGTTAAAATATTATCACCTTATTAGTTAGGAATTTAATTCGAGCACAAAGCTTAGGAATATGTAGAAACCTCACACTTAGTTATTTAGACTAGTGGTTTCGCTGTTTAGACTAGACTAGAATGATAATGTGCGAACCTTATGAGGTACTTTGAGTCGAAGGAGGAGACATCCGTCTCCAAATCTTTTTATGAGGTGTATACTAAGTCAGTTGATTAGGTTATCCTACTATTACTTGTCGTAATCTTAGTTGTGCGGAAGTTAGTGGACGACGGGGACATTTCTTTGACATTTGAGCCTAGAGCTTTAGAGACAAAATCCTATAATTCCAATTGCTTTAAACCAATTTGAGCCTAGCCTTTTCTTGATTATAGACTAGGTAACCAACTTCTAGCCTAAATTACCATTCTTCCTTACCTTTGACCATCATATCCGAGGATATTAGGATGAATTGTATGGGTTTAGTTGGTAGCTTCATGTATACGGTCTAAGTTGTGGAAATTTTAGAAAAATGAGTGGCCAAGTGTAGAAGCCGAGTTTATGCCTAAAACATGCTAAGTTATTTTAGTTTGTTTATTTTATTAAAAAAATGTGTGTCTTAAATATTGTGTTAGTAAAAAAAAAGAAAACAAAAAGAAAAAAATAAAAAAAGAGAAAAACAAAGAAAAGAAGTGCAAAAAGAAAGTTGTGAATAAAGCATGAATTCTTGGCATAACCTCGAGCTTCAGAGTCGTAGAATATTGGGAAAATGGGTGAGAGTTTAATTATTTTAAGTGAGAGTATCTAGATTAGACGAGTGACTAGTTACTTTTGTAATGTCCTCGGATTGGGTGGTTTAGCCACTATCCAAATTTTTACCTCGCCTTTACCTAAGCCCCATTATAACCCGAAATAAAGACCCTCTAAGCATTAAAAACTGTACGATAAAAGATATTGCTGAGTAGGACGTAGGATGCATAAAAATATATTGGCTAAGTATACGAGTGATAGGAAGTTGCCTAATTATATAATAAGTGAGATGAATTTCTTACCACTGAGAGATTAACGTTCTAGTGTCTTTTACATAGTGTTAATATTAGTTTAAACAACTAAGTGTAGAAGAGTCTAACTGTTCGTTCATTTTGTGATTAAGCTAATGAACTAGCTATGTAGGGATATTCTTTTGACTTAAGCTGATATTTTTTAGGGGAGTCATTTTACGAATTCTTTATGCCATGTCTTTTCCTTTTTGTGTGCTTTTCTTTTATATGTTTATATCTGTCCGCAATTGAGTTTTGCTTAGGGACAAGCAAAGATTCAAGTGTGGAGGTGTGATGAGTGTAAAAAACACTCATTACTTGTGTTTATTTTGTATGAGTTTTCTAGTGTTTATAGTTGGTTTAGTTGCTTATTAGTTGTCAAAGTGTTAATTCTCGTTCATTGTATGTTTTGGTTGAGTTTATCATTACTCATTGTATTTTCTTGTGTTTAGGAGCATATTTGAGAAGAAGTGGAAGGCGATCTAGCTAGACGTGCAGATGCATGGACGAGAGGGAGGCCACGAAGGCAAGAAGTGCAAATCTGGTACAGTTGGCGCACGCCAATAAGCCTGGCGTAGCGTACGCCAGGCAAGACCTCTTATAACTAAAATGATGATACTTTTTCATCGTATGTCCAAATGAGACGAATAAGGTGGCGTTGGAAAGAAGACATCCAGTGCTACAACTTTGTCTCTAATAGGCATCTTCAAATTCGGAGTTTAAAAGGCTCAAAATGCAAGAATGGCGCACGCCAATTGATTCTGGCGCACGCCAATGGAGCCACAGACTCGAATGACCACCCGCATGGACGACCAGATACGAACGACTATGCATCTAAAGACCTGGCGTACGCCAGGCATAGTTGGCGTATGCCAGGACAGACAAAGACAGGCCAGCCACTTGCCTCTTTGAGTGGAAAACATTGGAGGGGGCCTTGCACTCGGGATTTTTGGCCTTTTTATGACTATGGCAGATCATTTAGGAGTAGAGGGTGGATAGTAGTTAGGATATTATGTTAGTTTATATTTGTTTTGACTTTTGACTTTTGTTTTATGTTAACAATGAGCATTAGTGTAGAAAAAAAGAGATAAAAGAGTAGAGAGGCAGGAGAGGCCACAAAAATGTAACTCTCTGCAAGGGAAGGAACGTGATGGAGAAGAAAGAAAGCTTCAAGAACTTCCATAAGCTTTCTTCTCCCTAACTCTTTCTTTGTGTATTTATGCTTAAGTATGTTCTTGTTTATGCTTGTGTTCTTTGTAAATATGTTTGAGTAGTTAATTCTGTGGGTTGGGTGCCTTCAAACTAACATGTAGCCACAGTTTAAGGGAGTAAAAATGATAAGGAACATATTTTGATTAACGAACTTAAGGCTTAATCATTGTTTCACTTAGGTTATGATCATCATTAGTCTTAGGAACCATGCTTTAGTTTCGACAAGAGTCTAGTGGCTAAGTAAGTTCGGTTGTGACACAACCAACTTTGGTTTTGACAAAGTCATAGCAATCATGCATTGGTTTAGACTAATTGGCTGTGATAAAATCTTTGTGAGTAACCTTGACTATGAACTTAGTTAATCTTTGAGACCGAGAGGAGATAGGATTAGTATAAAGGTTAATCAGATGATTTGTTGCTTTGTGTGAAGAGAAATCCTCCTTAGTAACTTGTTGTCCACTGAGTGATATGGATAGTTGGTCCTTAGCTAAGTGAAGTTGGCTTTTGGGGTCGAGAGAACATCTTGCCATTCTAAGCGTAGTTGAAGATCAATTTAGACCAATCTAGCATGAGAGTGTAGATTGGTCGCCTTCGAAACACTCGGACCATGTCACATACTTAATAAACTCCCTGAATATGTTGGTTACATTCGTTTGAAGTGCACCTTACTCACTTTTGTGTTTTAAGTTGCTAAATCTTAGTTTAGTTAGTTAAACCAGTAGACAGTTTTGCTTTTGCCCGACACCTGGCGTACGCCAAGTCCTATTGGCGTACGCCAACCAAGACAAAATGAGACACCTGGCATACGCCAATCACATCTGGCGTATGCCAACCAAGACAAAACGAGAGACCTGTCGTACGTCAACCATACCTAGCGCACGCCAATCAGACCCAGAACGTAGAATCTCCCTCACAGAAGTGATCAATCGTTTGTAGGTTTAGATTTAGGTAGATCCTTCTTATTAATTTCATCCTAGACTAGCTAGCTAACCAACAAGGTAGTCTAAACTAGTTCCTCGTGATTCGACACTCTACTTTCACTATTATTGCAACGGGTGTTTTTTTTTGTGCCAACAAACAAACACCCTCGTCAATTGGCACAAAAACCACCCTCGTCACTATAACAGTGCAAAATTTTGATAATTCATCTGTTATAATAATTAATATTTTTCAGAATATTTTGTGAATAATTTAAATTTATTGAATAATTATATATATTTAAATACTTCACAAATTGAATATTTTTTAATGGCACTTATTTGTACTAAACTTGCTTGTGATCAAAATTTTAAACCATAATTAATATTTTTTTGTTGTTTTTAAATAGTTTTTGTGATAATTGTCTTATTGTAAAATCCAAGATTTTAGGTAATCAAATATAGACAATACTTTCAAAAAAATATTAAGTGACAAAAAAATTATGGATTTAAATAATTCTAAAATTATTATGTGACAAATTATTAATTGACACATCAAATTTATTAATATGTGACACATTAAATTTATTTAAAAGAAATAAGTGACAAAAAATTGGTAGAATAAAAGTATTGATTTAAATAACTCTAAAATTATTAATTTTTTTGGGAAATTAATACGAATTTGATTATTGATTTACGAGCTCAACAAATATCAATTGTTTTATTCTAAATATAAAAATATAATAGTGTTAATATTATTAGAATAAATTTATCATATGATTTAAGATTAGTTATTCAATAATTATTTGGATCAAAAGATATTATATTAAATATATTAAATTTTTTTAATCAATAACGAATACAAACAATTTCACTAACAGATCTAAAATTCTCTTATCGTTTACTCTCTTCTAAAGAGGTGAGAACGACTTTAGTGCTCTAACTTATAAAATCGTAAAATTTTATTAATTATCATTAAAATTTCACCAATCTTACTCATTAAGATGTTAGAGAGATTCCAACTCATTTTACCATAATGAATA
>SOPF01006953.1:0-12000 GCA_012979155.1 Hypericum perforatum | reverse complement strand
TGTATTTTATTCTTGAAATCCGAATACAACACACGGTTAAAAATATATTAACTACTTGTCAATTAGATCATGCCGTGTCCCTTTGGAGATTCATATTTAATCACAATTGACTGTTTCAACTTTGATCACAATCTCTGTTTATTTACGTTTATTTAATTACAATAACATTGTTTTTCTTACCTTTAAAATTAATAACATTTTCTTATTGGTTGTGTCCCTATCAAACCATTGTCCTGGTTTGTTGTCCTGTCAGTGTTCTTACCCTGTTAATGCTGACTTTCACAACAACAACACACACCCAGCTATGCAACTACACTCCAAATATAACCACCACCCATGTAATATATTATATATCCTCCTGACTTTCCTTCCTGGTATTGTTGGTTCCCTACTTCCCTTCACTGTGGGGACTAAATAGATTTTCTGCTTTACCTTTTCTTTTGCTATATCTTTATTTTTTATGTCAATATTGTGATATTCTAAAAACTTAGTGAATTGATTAATAAATATTCAAATTAGATATATTTTTAAAAAATGGCAATTCTAATATTTAATATTGTTAATTTGTAGAAGTTGACAATGTTACTTAATATTTCTGTGTACCAACCATAAAAAAAAATCTACTTTGTATCAGTTCTTTGTGCATCTTTTTTATTGTGAAGAACCCAAAATATAAAAGGAATTTTAATATCCAACGAAGATCATCATTTCCACACCAACCTTTTATTCTTGGACAAATTACCCTCAGGTCTCTGGTCTTTATCGAAATCTCCTATTGGGTCCCTCCTGTTACATAAATGATAAATCCGTCCCTGTTTTATTCAAAAATGTTTGTCTCGGGTCCCCACCGACCAAATCAAACTTTTTTTATAATTTTTTATCATGTAAAATGACTATTTATCCTTCACAAAATGACAAAAATATGATAAAATTTATCGTTTTGTGAAGGGTAAAATAGTCATTTCACATGACAAAAATTAAAAAAAAAATCCAATTTGGTCGATGGAGACCAGAGACAAATATTTTTTAATAAAACAGGGACTTAATACTCATTTATGACAAAAGAAGGTTCCAATAGAAGAATAATGTAAAGACCAGGGACCTGAGGGTAATTTGCCCTTTCTTCTTTTGCCAATCTTGTGTTTTTTTTTTATTTAATATCTCTCTCTCTCCCCTCCTCCTCCTCTGCTGCAACTACAAGTACTTCGGTGAATTGCCTTGCTTCCTCCTCCATCCAAAATCAAAACTTCCCATTTCTTTAATTACAAAATAAGTTTCTGTAGGGAGGGACCCTTTTGGCTTATTCCTGGGTGAGTCATATACTGTTCCAAACTTTCCCCCTCTTTGTTCTGTCTCAATGTGGTGTTCAGTTTTCACTCCATTTTTTAATCTGTTGTTTGGATGAACTGGATTGAGATCTGGGTACTGTAATGGGCAAGATCTTTATGCTGTTGGCTCAATGAGATTTGTCTTTGCAATTTGCTATTGACGCTGCCAGTTAGCAACTATCACCACAATAGTACTCCAAATTCTATAATATTTGTTTGCCAAGTTTCTGTCTTCATGGCTCTGGCTCTGTTTCTGTTGTTTTTAGCCTTCCTTTTTTATGTTGATTGTGATGTTTTTAGTGCCTAGGGAAAGTGAGCATTGCTAAAGTTGGCTTCTTTATGTTGCTTGGATAACTTAGTTATTGTATATTCCATGGAGTTATGAATGTGTCCTGATCTATATAGGTTAGCTTGTGGTCCGTTTCACCTCTTAGATTATATGGTTGTTTCGTCCGAGTTGTGGCCATTTTCAGGGGTTGGTTGGTTGATTGTCTGGCTGGCTTACACGATATGTTGAACTGTGCTCCATTACCAGGTTTTTTTGGTGGGGGGATTGGGATTCCAATATGGGCTCTGGGGATTGGATCAAGACAATCATTAACTCGAAGAAAGTGAAGGACCACAGCACTAAACAAGCAAAGGTACCAATTCTCGTATGTTTGTATATGCCTCTCACTGAATTGATCCTATCTGCTCTTCTGAAGTTATTGCAACTTAGTCATGTTGATACCTTGTCGAAAAGCTGCTGACATGTTACTCGTGGAAGGTTGCTTCCATTCGACGTTATTTTGATTCTTGGGTTATTCTTTCTGTTGCTACAATCTGCTCACTGCACCTAACACTTGCATCAGGTCACGTCTGCACATCCCAAATCAAATAACTTCAAATGGAAGAGTTGGTCGCAGAGGAGCTCTGCTGGCATCGTAAGTGGTTCAGCTATTGGCAATAAGAAGGTAGCTGATGTGCGACCTGAGGATTTGGCCGCCACGATAATTCAAACAGCTTTCAGGGCATACACGGTAAGTCGTCATTATGAGGCCACTGAAAATAAACGGTTATATGTTTCTGCTACTTTCAGTTACATCAAGTTAATGTGCATACCTTTCCAGTTTCATCTAATAAGAATTCAGTTTTATCTATTGTAAATGGAGAAAACTATGAAAAGAAGTATTCTGTACGATAAGAAATTTGCTTCTAGTTTCGGTTCTAGGAAGTACACTGCTATGGTATGTACACCAAAAGGATGTGATTAGGTAACTATTAGAGTTCAAGCTCAATCTCAGAAGTTCGTAATGGTTTGGATCACCTTGTAGGCCAGAAAAGTTCTTCGATGTTTGAGAGGAAGGGCAAGACTACAGATTCTAACGCAAAAGTACTCCTCCAAAAAGCAAGCTACAAGTACCTTAAACCACCTTCATTCCTGGAGCAAGACACAGAGCCAGATTAGAGCTCGCAGACTCTGTATGGTTACTGAAGGCCGATTGCGGCAGAAGAAATTGGAGAACCAACTAAAACTAGAGGCAAAGCTACACAATTTAGAGGTCAGAATCAACTAGATGTGAATTGGTCTCTCTCTCTCTTGCTGTCTCCCGCTCTCTCTCTTCCTCTGTCTATCTCATGCCTTAAAAGGAACTGCAGGTAGAATGGTGCAGTGGTGCTGCGGCAATGGAGGATGTTCTGGCAAAAATACATCTGAGAGAAGAAGCAGCAGTCAAGCGGGAACGAGCAATGGCATACGCTTTCAGCCATCAGGTAATGTGTTTTAGTTGTTTTTATGTCCCTTGTCTGGCTTAATATAATGAAGAATCTAAGAATCTATGTACAACTTCTGTGATGACAGTGGAGGGCTAATTCCAGCCAGAACCTCGGAGGTTACGAACTTGGCAAAGGTAACTGGGGTTGGAGCTGGACGGATCGCTGGATTGCTGCTCGTCCATGGGAAAGCCGTGTCCCTGGCCAGTCCATTAGTCCAAACAAATTGCAGAACAAGCAGGGTACTAACAAGGTTGGTAAGAATTCTACTTCTCCAAGCACAAAAACGTCAGCTTCAGCCGTACCATCTTTGTCCAATGGGAACAAAAGCACGAAAGCTCGACGATTGTCTTACCCTCCCGTGGAGAAACGACCAACCCCCGGCGAGACCACTAAAACAGAAGAATATACCATTCGGAGGGAGCAGTCGTCATCTTAGCTATGCTGAAAAATGTACATACTCAACAAAGTCTCCTTGTCTGTTGGTTGAGCTTTAGAAGAGCACGGCGGAGATCATTTCACATGTTTCATCGCCTTCGCAACGCGAGCGGTGTAGCAGCAGTGGTTGGTTTCAGCTGCAGAACACGGTGGTTGAACAAGCCTGCATTGTGGCATTAGTCATTTACAAGTACTTCTTTCAACATGTGATTGTTTGGTTTTATTGCTTCTCATATTTGTTCATCCTTCTATTTATGTTGTAAATAGCTGGAACTGGTTTCTACTGCATATTATGTTTTTTTTAAACGACATAGTATTTTGACAGTCACTCACTGAATTACTAATTTAAGTTCTATTTGTTTGATGCACAAAACAAAAACTAGACAAGTAATTTATGTGTGATGCACAAAACAATATTTAAATTAATAACCAAATCACTAAATTGATTATCACATAGAAAAGCTGACCATCCTCGTTGAATTGGAGTAAGATTCGATGTTGTTAATCCCATCAACACCGCTATGACAACATAGCAAATAATCACAGATGGTAAAGGTAACAATTGCCAGTAACAAATCCGATTCCTACTGAGTCCAACTCGCTCGATCAGTAATTCGATAGTACCATTTTCGTCTATTAGTAATTTTATGTAACATTTTCATGTTTTAAGTAGAACCCAGTTTCACCTACACTTTGACTACTTCCACGGAGCGAGGGCGTCAGTCAGGGATAGGACACGCGGCACACCTTCGCTTGTTAGATGGTATTTGACGCTCCCGTGTCCCGCAACGTTTTTGTCTATGTGGCACAGTTCGATTGGTCATCGTATCTCTTTACTTCATTCTATTGGAACAAATTTGTTTTATGTTATTACTAATTTTATGTTGGAAAAATAGGTGAATGAGCCCAAAAATCTTTGGAGATTCTACGCAGGAGGCCCAAAAGTCAATAAGCCCAAGAAGAGAAACTCTGAAGGGATACGAAAAGGCTAGAGGCTGGATAAGACTTATCCAAAGTGCCATCTGAAGGGACACGAATCTGGATAAGGCATATCCATAAGGCCATCAGAAGGGACACTTTTGTATTTATGGTGACTCTTCATAAGTGCTCGTGTCTCTTCGGATGACGGTTTCCACACCTATAAATAGAGAGATCATCTTCCCATTTCTATCATCTCAACAACTCATTGCATAAGCATTCATTAGCAATAGTTGTTCTTTCTCTCTCTCTCTCTAAGTCTGAAAGTTCAGGGTATACACGAGTTCACCCGAAGTTTCGCAATTCGTAGTGCAACGGTCTTGGAAACGCCCAACAGTCGTTGTGTCTTGGGGACGATTCTCGTAGCCCGTACCGCACTAAAATATACTAGGCAATTTCATCTTACGGAGAAAGTCTTCAACACTTGCCTCAATTGTAACCCGATCTTAATCAAGTACACTCACCGACGACTAACATTTTATAAATTATTATGAAACAAATAATTCACTTGATGTGGTTTAGACATTTTTAAAATTTATGTGACCAAAAATCGTATCAAAATTCTATAAATAGATGTCATTCTCATTTCATTTTTTTCTCATGAGTGCATAATTCTCTCATCTTCACAGTTCTCTCATCTTTTCACCATGACACGCGGCACACCTTCGCTTGTTAGAGGGTATTTCATGCTCCCGTGTCACACAACATTTTTGTCTAGGTGGCACAGTATCTCTTTACTTCATTCTATTCAAACAAATTTGTTTATGTTATTACTAATTTTATAAATTATTTTGTAACCAATAATTCAATTGACGTGGTTTAGACATTTTTCTAATTTATGTGACTGAAAATCATTTTAAAACTTATAAATCGATGTCATTCTCATTTTATTATTTCTTACTAGTGCACAATTCTCTCAGCTTTTCATATAATTATTTATTATTTTTTTACTAAATATGGAGTCAAATCTTCATACTTTCCAAAGTTCTGGATATAATTTTAATTCTAGTCTAGATTGTAGTTCAGATTATAGTTCTGATGACGTATCAACCAAATTTATGAATCAATGGCAAACATTAATCCATGACAATTTTTGGGTTATAGAGGATATTATTAAAAAAATGCACAACAATCGTGTGCTCAACTCTGCGATCAAGGTGTGCTATCAATAAGGATTAGAAAGTTGGTGATGAGAGGTTGGTGTAGGACTATTTTGTCAACATGTTAACATATAGAGATGATCTCTTCTAATATAGGTTTCACATGCATAGACCATTGTTCCTTTGAATAACGGAGGCGATGAGTATCGATGATCCATATTTTCAGCAAAAATGAGATGCTACTGATAAATTTGGGTAATCGACATTCCATAAATGTAATGCAGCTATGCAGGATCTTGCCTATAGGACATCAGTTGATTTGAATACTTGAAAATTGATAAATCTATGACAAGGAAAGTTCTCAAGAAGTTCGTAGAAGATGCGACGTCTTACTTTGGTTAGTAGTATCTGAGAAAGTTCAATGAACAAGATATGAGAATAATATTTCATGTTGGGAAACAACGTGAAATTCTAAGCATGATAAGCATCATTGATTGTATGTAGTGAGAGTGGAGAAATTGTCCAACTGCATGGGTTAGACAATTTGTTCCAAAAAATAGGAGAGTAATAATCATATTGGAAGTAGTTACTTCATATAACGTATAGATATGCACATTTTCTTTAGAACACTAAATACATTCAATGATATTAATGTACTATAAAATTTTCCTATTTTTACCAATTTATTAGAAGAACAAACACAAAAAGTGTGTTACACAGTCAACCAATGAGATTTGTCATATTATCTCACTGAGAGGATATATCTCCAATGTGCTACATTTGTTAAGTCAATTACAACTCTACCAACCCCAAGGAACAAGATTTTTGTTGAACATCAAGAGATATATATATAAAATGTAGAGAGAGCTTTTAAAGTTTCTCAATCTCGTTTTTCATTCATCACATATCTAGTCTTATGTAGGACAAGAAATTCATTGGAAAAATTATGATAACGTGTATCATATTACATGATATGATAGTGGAAGATGAACGAGATGAATATTTCTTTTATCATCTAGAAGAATTCTGTAATGACATACCTAGCACCAGCATCATTATCAAAAATTATGAATACTTTACTCAACGCATTAGATCCCTATCAAATTTTATAACTTATGACTCACAATTTTGCAATTGAAAATTTTATATCGCTCTAAAAATGATGGATTGTAAATATTTGGCAAACAATTAGTATTCGTAGTTAATTATGTAATTTATAATTATTTTCAAAATTTTCAATTTCCTAGTTAATTATGTAATTTGTATCTTTCATATTTGTAATTTAAATTATTTATACATATTTTTTATTTTTCAAAATTAATAATTTTATTACTTTGAAAATAAGTTTAACATTTTTTAATTAGTTCGTAATCATACTTGAGTTTAATATAATTAGTTGTACTACAAAAAGAGTTAAACTAACAGAGACATGTGAACGAATATTGTAATAACGACGAGAGTGCAAAAAAAACTACGTGCAAGGACAAAATTAATATAACCAAGAAAAAAATTAAGAAAAAGTTCATAGATGATCCTGAGATTTGAATGTTTTTTCAACGTAGTTCTGTGGTATGGAAACATTGTATTTGGTCTTGAGGTTATGCATTTTTTTTAAAGAGGCTCTGTTGACATCCTGAAGAAAAAAATGCTCCGAACCAAAAAAGATAGTATTTTTTAACTGATGTGGCATGCTACATCATGATTTTTTTAATAGTTGACTTGCTGAGTTTGCAATAAAAAATATCAATTTTGTTTCCTTCATTTTTATAATTTTGTAAAAACCCACCCCTCTCCTCCCTCCTTAGCCCTTCCTCTCTCCTCCTTCCCCCTTTCCTTCCTCTCGCCTCTCTCCCTTCTCCTCCCTCTCTCCTCTCCTCCTCCCCTCTCTCTCGTCTTCTTCCTCAAGAAAGAAAGAAAGAGACCAAACCAAAAACGAAGAAGACAAGAGAGAAGAGAGAAAAGGAGGAGGGAGGAGGGAGGAGAGGGGAGGAGGAGGAGGAGGAGAGAGAGGAAGGAGGAGAGAGAGGAGAGAGGTGGGAGGGAGGAGAAGGAAGGAGGAGCGGAGGAGGGGCAGAGGAGGGACGAGGGGAGAGAGTGAGGAGAAAGGAGGAGAGGGGAGAAAGGCGAGAGGGAGGAGAGGGGGAAGGAGGAGGGAGGAAGGGGGAGGGAGG
This sequence comes from Hypericum perforatum, assembly GCA_012979155.1. NCBI lineage: Eukaryota > Viridiplantae > Streptophyta > Magnoliopsida > Malpighiales > Hypericaceae > Hypericum > Hypericum perforatum. Next base: position 4,233 of record SOPF01006953.1, on the reverse strand, counting down.
AAGGGGGAGGAGGAGGAGAGAGAGGGAGGAGGAGAGAGAGGAGAGAGATGCAGGAGGGAGGAGAGGCGGAGGAAGGAGGAGAGGGGCAGAGAGGGAGGAGGGGAAAGGAATGGGTTCTTAAAAAATTATAAAAACGAAGGAATCAAAATTGATATTTTCTCATCGCCAACTCAGCAAGCCAATTATAATAAAATCATCCACATCAGCCAAAAAACGGTGTCGCTTTTGGTTCAGAGGATTTTTTTACTTCGGGATATCACTCGAGTCTCTTTTGCAAAAAAACGATAACGTCAGGATCAAATGCAACATTTTTAAATCACAGGACTACGTTGCAAAAACGTAAGAACCTCAAAATCGTCTATGAACTTTTCCCAAGAAATTAAAGAGGCGTGACCGTAGGCACGGATAGTCTTAAGCAAAATTTACAATATTGTACAATAAAATTTCTTTTTAATTATTGGGTACTTGGGTTTTTTGTCCCAATGAACTAAAGGCAAGGTACTCATCTTGCCTGTCCACGCGGAGACCAAACATGTTAAAGACCCTCTTCCTCCTCCTCCTCCACCTCGCTCCATGATCTCACTTGTAAGAACCAACCTCCTTCCCCACCTAAACCTCCACTTCAAATCCCTCCTCCCTCCTCTCTTCAACCCCCTTCCCCCACCAATGAACTCCTCCTCCTCCTCCTCCTCCTCTTCCAACTCCAACAGGTTGGCCGCTCTGGCCCGCCAGCTCCGCCTCTACAGCCCCCCGCCCGCGTCGTGGGACGAAGAATCCGAGGACGTTGAGAGAGGCGGGAAGATCATCGCCCAAGTGGGCTTCCAGGAATCCGTTGTTGCAACGAGCGAGGCTGAGAAGTTTAGGCCCAAAAGAGCTGCCGTTTTGGTGTGTATCTTCGAAGGGGAGGATGATGGAGGGTATCGTGTCGTTCTGACCAAGAGGTCTTCCCTGTTGTCTACTCATTCCGGTGAGTGATTTTGGTGGGTGCCCTTTCGGTGGATTCTGTTTTTGGACTGGTTCTGTGGGAAAGTTTGGGGCTTTCTTTAGATTCTTTTTCTTGTTTTCATTTGTTTGAGCTTTGTGGTTTTGGGTTCCTTGCGAATGTTTTGAGCATTTTTTTTTTGCTTTGCTTGGCTGTTTTGGATTGGTGGGAGTTGATGTAGAATTTGGTTGAGAATTGGTAGACTTTGTTATAGTGTCTAGAGAGAGAGGAAGGAATCACATTTCTCTTGTGGTCTTGAATAATTTGTGGAGAATTGGGTTTGATGCTTGGATTTTGTGGTTCTGGAATGATAAACTTTGTCCCTTTTTAATCCCTTTTCGGGGTTTCTTTCAAAAGTTAGGAACATCTTTGCTTTGATTGCATTATTTGGGGATGGTGGCAATTTTGTATTAGAATTTAATTGGGGATTATCAGTGTTTGTTGTAGTTTCTCGAGGGAGAAGAAGGAAGAAGTTCCTCTCATGTGTTTGTTTGAATAATTGGTTGGGAATTGCGTCATTAAGAATCGTTTGGACTAATGCCTTTCAACTACAAACGTGATGGTGCTCAGGGTTTTGGGTTTGATGAGGTGGGAGACTTGGTGATTGCAGGTGAAGTTTCATTGCCTGGTGGGAAAGCAGAGGAGGGCGATAAGGACGATGGAGATACGGCAACCCGAGAGGCATACGAAGAAATTGGGTTGGATCCTTCGCTTGTGAATGTGGTCACTACTCTCCAACCGTTTTTGTCTAAGGTATGAAAAAACTTGCCTTTTACTTGTTTATCCATGGCTCTATCATATCAGTTGTCTGGTGTCAGCAAGCTTATTTATGCGCGCAGATGAAAGGAGTGATTTTAACTCTTTTTCTTGTAAGTAGCTCTTAATTATCAGCTTTTGGACCCATTAGGAAGTTAGGGAACTTAGAAGAAATATTGCTGCTAAATGAGCTTGTGATTATAGGCCTCTGTTTCTGAAAGTTTTTGTTGCATTCTATTCGTTCCATCACCTCCAAAATATTTTTCATACGAATTACTCTAAGTTGCACCAGTTTAGAAATCTTTGGTGTGATTCTCAATTGGTATTCATGGAGTCTGGTAAAATTTGATTTTTACGGAGTCCGGTATAATAAGCTCTCGGATTTGTTTTGGGAAAGAAACACACATCTTTGCATTTCTCTTCTCCTGGTTTCCATCCTTCTACTGTGACTGTCTAGATCTTGACAATTCTATCTCAGTTTATTGAGACAAGATTGCTGTTTATAAGATATCGATGATTTGTTATCTTGCGTTTCTTTTTCTTTTCGATTCCGTAAACCAAAATTTTAAATTCTGGGATCTTGATCATTGGCCCGTTAATGAGCTCCACGCTTTAGTTATTGCTTTAGCTATTTTTGTTCTCTTTGCAGCATCTTTTGAGAGTAGTTCCTGTTATAGGCATCCTAACCAACAAGAAAGCATTCACGCCTGTTCCAAATCCGGCTGAAGTGGAAGCAGTATTTGATGCTCCTTTGGAAATGTTCATCAAGGTATCCTCAATACCATTTTGTGAATTCTAACCGACACAAATCCCATCTCTATGCCAGAAAGATTTGATTTAACTCGTTTGCTCCTGTCAGGATGAGAATCGACGAGTGGAAGAGAGAGAATGGATGGGAGCCAAGTATCTGATCCACTTCTTCGACTATGAGACGGGGGGTAACAAGTTCTTGATATGGGGTTTAACTGCTGCTATTCTGATCAAAGCTGCGTCCGTGGTGTACCAGCGAGCACCGGCATTTATAGAGCAGAATCCAAAGTTCAAATTCCCTGAAGACGTGAACAAAAACACCGTGGTTCCCTGAACACAACAGTTCCTGACTCGGCGCAAGTAATCAATCTGTTGTCTGCAGTAGGAACGAACAAGATGATCCTGCTGATTGTCGTTCAATACCGGGAGATTTTCCGGCATTGTCAGTAACGGGATTCTCTTCAAGTACGAAGCGGGAGAATTCAGACATGGATCCCGCTAGACAAGCTCTTCTTATACGCAGCCCCATCTTCATAAGCTACCCTGGCAAAACGTGCAAATTCTTTCTTAGTTCTTCCTTGCAATTGTACAAGAAAAACGTGTGCAGATTGGTTCCTTTAGTATTTTAATTAATTTATGCCACTGTTATTAATAAGAGTCGGTTCAATTGGTCCAATGGTAAAAAAGACTTGGACTTAAATAAGGTTTCGAGTAAAGATTAATTTTTTTTTGTGGGCTGTTGTTGTACTATAAGATCAGCATCTCATCTGTGACACAGTTTCGCCAGCTACCCACTTCATGAAAAAATGTTCAATCTACCAACAGTTATTCAAACTTCAAAGCTCTCACGTGGACTCGAGCAACTATTCTGTTTGATCCAACTCCTGATATATAAGGAGTAACGTAGAATGATATAAAGTTCAATAACTTTGACTGAAACAGCGTTAGGTATTGTTTGGTTAGATAAGAATAAATGATATCAAATAAGAATGAATATATAAAAATAATTGAAACCCATGTTATTTCATTTCTATTATCAGTTAGTCTCTTTGATTCTCCAATTTGCGGTAACAAAATACTTTTTCAGTTTGTTGTCTTTTGGTTATTCAGTATTATTATTTTCCTCTCCCATCTTAGTTTTAATTAAGTTAATTATGCTATACAATTGTAGTTTTTTTTTTGCTGTTTGAATGAAATTTCCTAGACAAAAATCGTCTTATTTGTCTTTCAATCACAAAGTAAAAAGAACAAAGAAATTGTTAAAATAAAGCAATCTTAAACTAGTTGGTTAGATCTTAGATTCAGATAGAGTGTTGCGTCTCAAATGATGCACCAAAACAACGAACACCACTAAAAAAACATGAGCGGTTCTACTTCAAGATTAATTGATTAATATGTTGTTATAATTCATCTGAATTCGAGTGTCGTAATATAATTGTGTCAAATACTTGTCAGATAATTGAAAAAAACAAAATTTAAGAAACATAGAACACAGATATTAGGGGGGGCAGAGTTCAAACCAACCAGAACAGAGATCTTCCCACAATGTCGGGAGAGGAGAAGAAGTCCCACAGGCTCTTGTCTTTGGCTGAACAGCTCCGCCTCCACGGATCTTCTTACCAAAGTCAACGCAACCAAACTAATGGAACCCAATTGGGAGGGCCACCAAGAGCATCAGTTATTGTCTGTATCTTCCAAGGGAAGGACGAGGATGACCTCCGTGTTCTCCTCACCAAACGATCCTC
>SOPF01006811.1:0-16523 GCA_012979155.1 Hypericum perforatum | reverse complement strand
ATGAAGTTCTACTAAACAGATATTATCTAATTTTTTTTAATGTTTTAAATTGATGTTCTGATCGGGGGAACGAACACATGAAGATTCACAGGTTTCTATGGTTGGGCGGACAGCGGAGAAAGACACCGGTCCTGGAATTTGCTTCGTGAGCTAAGCACTCACTCATCCTTTCCTTGGCTTTGCGGTAGTGATTTCAACGAAATATTGGCCATCGATGAAAAAAGAGGGGGCAATTTAGTTCCGGATTCGAGTCTGGAGACTTTCCACTCGACAATAAATGCTTGTCATTTTCTTGAAGTTGAACAATTTGGCTTGGTTTATACATGGTGCAACAATGGAGAAGGAGACTGCAAACTAGACCGATTCCTTGCCACACCAGATTGGCTAGATCGCTTCCTGATGTGTGTGTAATCACATGTCATATTTGTGTTAGTCGGGTGTGTATTAGTCATGTTTTAGGTAGGTTTGAGTCGAGTTTTCTGTGTTTTTTATGTTATTTTGTCGTATTGAGTCGGGAAGCAGAATATCTACTGGTGTTGTGTATTTTGTAGGTGTTTGGAAGAAAAAGTGAGCAAGATGAGAAGCGGTGGGATCTCGAGAAGAGTTGACGAAAACCGGAGTGTTGTTGAGGCATACCCAAGCTAGCTTCCCAGCGTACGTTGGGGGTATAGTGGCGAATTACAGTAAAAGACCCAGTAGACGCTGGCTATTTAACATATGCTGACCCGATCTGACAGACGATCACCTGTTGCACCTGTTTAGTTTATTTAGGTTTCTTTTTTATTAGAAAGTGTGTAACACCTATATAAGGTGTCGAGACCTAGGTTAAACATAATATTGGACGATTTAGCACAAGAGTCATAGCTTTTAGGTTTCATTACTTTTGCTTTAAAGGATTGTAATAAACTATTCAGATCATTCAAGTGACAAGGCATTTTCATATCTTGCAATATGAGAATTGTTTTTACATGCAATTTCCTTGGTTGTTCATTACTTAATTGTTTCGTGTTGCATGTTACTTGGTTGTTCAATTTCCAAGGCCGAGCGCGCTGGCTTGACCACTTACACCCTCATCACATGGGTAGAGCACAAGGCCATCAAGGATTGCCTGTGAGAAAACTAAAAAGTCCCGATTCTGGATCACCAAGAAGATATCAATGATCTAGTCGACCGCATCAATGAATTGGAGGTCTAGATCAAAACTCTAGCCGACGATCAGACTACTCGTTAGGAGGCCTTTCAGAAAGACCAAGCCTATATATAGGCCTAATTTGAGGCCCAGACAACATATAACACCTGATGCGAAGCAACAAAAGAGGCACACTAGGCCTAGCTCCAAGCTCAATACCCTCTGCCACCTCCTCCATGCTGATGACCAGGCTGCACCTTCTTCCCTTCCTAGTTTTCCATATTTTTCTTGTGTGTTTGTTGCTTTGTCTGTATGCATGGTGCACCTGAACACATTGAGGACAATGCATTCGATAAGTGTGGGAGTATGTACATGCTGTGTGTTTGAATTTTTGGTGTTTGTTTTTCTTTGTTAGTCTGTCATACGCATGTGATTGAATTTTTTTGTGTGTGACATGTATTTTTGATTGAAGTAGTCGTGTCTGTCGTAACTGATGAACCAACCTTCCAAACTTATGAACTTAGAATGATAGCCAAATCCTATTATTAGTCAGGAATTGAATTTAAGTTGCCTTGAATAAGATTGTGTAGGCATGATATCCTTGGTTATTTAGGTCAATAATCGCACTAGGTAGACCATACTTGAGAGTTTGATGAGTGACCTCATGAGGATTTTGAGCTGAAGGATATGACAACCGTCTCTAGTTTTGTTCATGAGGTGCTTACATGTGTTGGGTGATGAGAGTGGCATACTAGCATTTGGCATAATTTTGTAGCAAGGGGTGAGTTACATATCGAGGACCATTTTGATGTTAAGCCTAGAGCCTTAGAGCTAAAAACTCATTCTTATCCATTGTTTAACCCCATTGAGCCTAAGCCTATTCGTTGAATTACTATTTACACACTATTATATGAGCCAAATTTTAACCCCCATCTATCTTTAACTGCTTAATTCGAGGGATTATGACATTCTTTGGAGGATATGTTGTAAGGGTGCACTTAGTAGATTAGTCGGGGGTATTGAACGTGAATTAGGTTAAGAAGGATAGAATTGAGGTTAACAAATTAAAATTGGGATAAGCTGCTGATAAATATGCAAGAATGTGTGCAAAAGAAGAAAAAGAGAGAAGAAAGAGAAATGTGGAAAGATTGGAAAAATCAACAAGTGAAAAATCCAAAAAAAGTGGATTGATGGAAAGAGTGTGATAAAAAAGAAAAGAAAAGAATGCACACAAGAAAAAAATAGTAGCTTATCTTGAGTGAGATGACCTTAAGCCCCATTATAACCCTATGTAAAGTCCCCTTTGATTATGATCCCCACATTACTCGAGGTAGTGTCAAGTGCAAAATATGACATTTTTAGATTCCGGACATGTACGCGAGTGATAAGAAGTTGACTACTCAATACATGTGAGCATAAATCGATCCAACCCACTGAGTGGTCAACTCTTGTGTTGGTATGCATAGTGTGAAAATTGAGTTAAACAGTTGAGAATGTTGTGTCTCCACTGTCTTTGTTCCTGGAGCTTGAAGGAGATGAATGACTAGCGGTAGGATGAAGCATATGGTGAATAGTTTGCAATTTGGAGGCACCATAAATTCGGTTGTTCTGATGCACTTTGCTTGGGGACAAGTAAAGAAGTAAGTGTGAGGGTGTGATGTGCGTGTAAAACATGTCACATTTGCATTAGTCAGGTACATATTAGTCATGTTTTAGGTAGGTTTAAGTCTAGTTTTGTGTGTCTTTTATGTTATTTTGTCGTATTGAGTTGAGAAGCAGAATATCTACTAATGTCATGTATTTTGTAGGTGTTTAGAAGAAATAGTGAGCAGGATGAGAAGCGGTGGGATCCTAAGAAGAGTTGACAAAGAACTAGAGTGCTGTTGCGATAAACCCAGCAAATGCTAGCTTCCCAGCGTACGCTGGGGAGGGGTATAGTAGCGAATTGCAGTAGAAGACCCAATGGATGCTGGCTCGACCTAGCAGATGATCACTTGTTGTACTTGTTTAGTTTATTTAGGTTTCTTTTTTATTAGAAAGTGTGTAACACCTATATAAGGTGTCAAGACCTAGGTTAAATGTATTCCGGGATGGCTTTAGTGCAAGACTCATTCAATTTATTCAATTCAATTGCCTTTACATTTAAGGATTGTGATCAATATTTAGGATCTCCACTCGATGCAGAATTTACATACTTCGTAATCAAGAGTTATTTTTACATTTAATTACTTGATTATTTATCAATTGCTTAGTTCGTGTTGTGTGTTAGAATTATGATTGACGATCTTAGTTCAGAACACAAATTACATCCATTGTATTGTTTATTTATTATTAATCCCTATTCAAGTTTAAGATTAACAACCCTAGATTTGCGTAACAGTTCGTAGTGTAGAATTAACCAACCAATCATTTGATTTCACTTACTTAGATTAAGATTGAAAATACATAATTCAGTACTTAGAGAATTGATTCATTTGTCTATGTGGAGATAGTCTTATTTACTACTATATTACTTGTGTGATCGTGTTGTCTTGCACGTATTCCTAACCCGATATTTATTGTATTACTTCCCTTCCTCGACAGTGGAGGCCAATGAACTAATAGAGTCTGATCATAGCATGCTTCAGTATTCCATCTGCAAGCGATTTCTTTTATCCAGTCCTAAACGCTTTTGCTTTGAGACAATGTGGCTAAGAAGTAGCGAGCTAAAGTCCCAGATCGAGGAAGGGAGGCATGTGACTCAGTCTTCTGATGATATCACTGCTAACTTCTGATCATACACTAAGAAACTACAAAGATGGGATTCAGATAGCTTCAACAATGTAAAACATGAGAAGAGGGTGTTGGAAGTCACAATCTGCAAAACCCAAGAGCTCTCTCATAATCCAGCGAGGAAAAAGCACCTGGCAACCAGCTTAAAATGTAGGGAGGAACTGTTATGTCGAGAGGAGATGTTATGGGCTCAACGTTCTTGGGTAGAGTGGTTGAAAGAAGGGGATCACAATATTATGTTTTTCACCAAAAATCTAACCATAGGCAAGCTAGGAATTGGATAGAGGGGATTAGGAATGCAGAAGGAGAAGAGGCTCAGGATTGGGAGGGAATTCAAGAGATGTTTATGAACTATTACCTTTCACTATTTTCCTCTTTGGGTTGTGTGCAAGTTAACGATGTCACAAGCAAAGTGAGACCCAACATGTCCGAGGAGATGAGGACGACATTGATAGCTCCCTAAACATTGAGTGAAATTAGTTCAACCCTTCATCAAATGTGCCCCACCTCCCCTTCAGGCCCAGATGGCATGCCACCCTTATTTTACCAACACTTCCAGACTATTGTGGAGAAAGAGGTCCTCCACTTGGCCTTAGATATCCTCAACAATGGAAGAGACCTAACCTTCATCAACAAGACCCTCATCACCCTCATTCCAAAGGTACAAAAGCCTAGCTTGGTCTCAGAATTCTGTCTTATATGTCTATATAATGTCAATATGAAGATTATTACTAAAACGATGATCAGCCACCTAAAGAACTTCCTCAATGAGATAATCTATGAGAATCAAAGCGGATTTATCTTAAGCCAATTGATAACAGATAACTCACTCATAGCTTTTGAGACTTTTCATTATCTAAAGAAGAGGAAAAAGGAAAGGAAGAGGTTTTGTGCACTTAAACTGGACATGACAAAAGCCTACGACTACATTCAATGGCTCTTTTCTAGAGAAAATGATGCTGGCCCTAGGTATCTTACCATCTTTAATATCTCTAGTAATTAGATATGTCTCTAAAGTATAATATGCTATACAGGTCAACGGGGCCATAGGCAAATATTTTACTCTGAGTCGAGGGCTAAGACAGGGTGACCCACTTTCACCCTACCTCTTTCTCTTGTGTGTAGAGGGCTTATGTGCATATCTTAAACATGCCTCTTCAACAGGTCAAATACATGGAATCCAGGTAGCTCGATCCACTTCAACAATCTATCACTTCTTCTTCACGGATGACTCCCTCCTTTTTTGTAGAGCAACGATAGAAGAACTAGGTTCTATCCTCCAAATCTTATTAATATATGAGCAAGCCTCGGGACAAAAGGTAAATTTTTAGAAAAGTTTTATTACTTTCAGTGTAAATATTTTGGACGAAGCGAGACCACCTATGGGAGATGCTATAGGTATGTAATGCACAAGACACACAAGAAATATCTCAGCCTCCCGAATGTGATTGACAGATCAAAGAAGAGGGTTTTTGTAGAGATAGAAGATCAGATAAGGGAAAAGTCAGGAATTGGAAAGAGAGATGCCTCTATATAGCAAGACATTAGATACTCATCAAATCCATTCTCCAAGCCATCCCCACATATGTTATGAGCTATTTCCTTCCTCCCTCTGGTATATGCTTGAAAAAATTAAAATGGCTCTGCGACTTCTTCAGGGGTGGTTCAGATCACAATGCAAAATTCACTAGCGTAGCTAGGAACAGATGTGTCAGGTAAAAGCTAAAGGGGGTCTTGGCTTCCACCATCTTTTGAACTTCAATAAGGCAATGCTGGCAAAACAAACATGGCAAATCATAGTCTCTCTAACCTCCTTAACTACAAGAGTGCTAAAAGTATGATACTACCCCCGCTGCTACTTATTTGAAGCCTTGATTGGGTATTCTCCCAGCCATTCTTGGAGGAGCATCATGGAGGGACTATCGTTACTACGAAAATGCATTGAATGGAGAATCGGTGGTAGTAACTCTATCAATATCTGGTTAGATTGATAGTTATGAGACTCATTTATGGGATACCCCGAATATAGATACTCATAATTAGACCAGCTTCAGTCAATCTCCAAACTATTTGAGGAGGGCTCTCTCGCATAGAACTCTACACTGGTAGGCAATGTTTTCTACCCGAAAGATGCCCAATGAATAAAGAGAATTTACGTGAGCAACAAATGTTCAATTGATATGATAATATGGCATTTTAGCTCTAGCAGAGACTATTCAGTACGGAGCAGCTATCACTTAAATTTTGAATCATGGTGGACAATCAGAGATAGAACTTCCCACATCCATCCATCTCCCCTCTGATCTAGATGTTGGAGGCTCCGATGTCCACCTAGACTGAAATTATTTCTTTGGCATGCCTTGGATAATAACCTTTTAGTTAGAAGCAACCTCACCCGGAGAGGCCTAACTATTGATACTAGCTATCCTTTCTACAGTACGGAAGAAGAGACAACTAAACACCTCTTACTCTAGTGCTCAAAACTATCCTCAATTTGGATAGAAAATGGCTTGAGCCTATCTATGATAGACTCTTCTACTTTTGCATCCAACCTCTTCACCCATCTCGACAACCAAGATGCAGACTCTAGGGCTGCAAGCTTAGTTACCCTATGAGGAATATGGAAACTCCATAATCAAATTGTCTTCAATCCAGAGAACCCTCCCCATATACAAGGTAAAATGTTCGTGCCCTCTCCTTGATCTCCAAATATAGGCAAGCCAACCTAAGACAACCATCCAATTCTACCCGACCAAACCAACAATGACTACCTCCACCACCAGATTGGACAAAAATCAACATTGATGCAGGCATGTTAGAGTAAGAAGGAGGCATGGTAGGTGCAGTACTTTGAGACTCCTCTGATGCTTTTGTAGCTACTTCAACTAGAGCCTTTCTATATCTATCCCACCCTACTCTTCTCAAAGGACTTAGGATTTTGCATAGTCTAGAGCTAGTGCTGAGAATGGCAACAACCTATATGATAATTAAATCAGATTGCCAACCCATCATCTATGCACTATACAGAACTACTAACATCTGTAGCGACCTCTCATTGATAGTTGAAGACTGCAAACGACTAACAGCCTCCCTGGGAGAAGTTTAGTGAAAGGACCAAAGTATTAGTAAAGATGTAGATTGATAGAATTATGGATAGTAGAAAGAGATAAGCCTCTAAAAATAACGAACACATGACTCGAATAACTTAGGAATCCACCCAAGAACTTCAAGTTGGACTCGGAAAACAACTCCAGGGATGAGTTATCTAAAACATATGACTTTATTATTTTCAAATTCATTGCTTACATCCATACGAAGGATGGTATTAATAGACAAAGACACAATGTCCCTTAAACTGTAAGTTAACTTAATCTAGACAACCTCAAAATTGTAATAGATTTATTGAAATCTAGACATCAACCATGTATTCATTGACACCTTTTTTTTGACTTTTAGGATTCTCCATCATCCTTCCCCAGTTGGAAGAGACTTATCCTCAAGTCAATTTCCTCGTCTTCTCTGGTGTAGGGTGTTAAGTCAAAAATATTGAATGTAGCAGAAACTCCATAGTCGTCGAGTAGCTCCACTTTGTAGGCATTGTCACCAAACTTCTTCAAAATGCAAAAAGGACCATCAGCCCTAGGTTTGTGTTTTTCGTGACCAAGAGGAAAATGATCCTTGCATAGATGGATCCATACCAAATCTCCTTCATTGAAACTTACCATTCTACGAGATTTATCTGCTTATTTCTTGTATTTCTCATTTTGTTGATGAATCTTCTTTTGAACTTTCTTGTGCAATTCCTGAATTTGTTTCACCTTTTCCTCTGCATCACTACTAAAAGAGTGAGTAATAGGAATTGAAGCCAAATCTAATAGGCTACACGAATTAGTACCATACACAACTTCAAACACTCTTTCCCATGGTTTTGCTTTGAGACCGATTATAAGCAAACTCTGCTTGTGGTAGTTGAAGATCCTATTGATGAATGTGCCCTTTTACTAAAGACCTTAATAGGCTTTTAAGACTTCGATTGACAATTTTAGTTTATGCATCAGTTTATGGATGGTGCGATGAACTGAATTGAAGAGTAGTACTGACCTTCCTCTATAGTGTTTACCAAAAATGACTCATAAACTTTGGATCATGATATGAAGTAACGGTCTTTGGAATGCCATGAAGCTTCATGACCTCCCTAAAGTATAAATCCGATACATGAGATGTGTCACGAGTCTTGAGATCATGCAATAAAATGTGCTATTTTTGAAAATTGGTCAACCACAACCATAATCAAATCTTTATTTCTTTGAGTTTTTTGTAGGCCCACAATAAAATCAATACTCACTTCCACCCAAAGACCATTTGGTATGGTAAGTGGAGTAGATAATCCCGTATTTTGAGCACATCCTTTAACTACATGACAAGCCCACACCGTTCCACATGCTTTGTAACATATTGAACCATATTAAACCAATACCAATTGTCTTTAATGAGAGCAAAAGTTTTGTCTCATCCAAAATGGCCTCCAAGTTTACCTCCATGGGCTTCCCTGGCTATTGCATCCCCCAAAGAATATCAAAGAATACATAAACAATTATTTTTGAAAAGAAATCCATTTTGCAGGAAAAAAGCTCCATACGTAACTTTAGAACATGCATTCCATATTTGCCAGAAATCTAAATCCCTTTCATACAACTCTTTAATGACTTTAAAACCTACTGCCTTTACTTGTATCAAGGAGATTAAAGTATACCTTCTACTCAATGCATCGACAACTTGATTCTGAACACCACTTTTGTGGTTGAACACAAATGTATATGCTGGAAGGAACTCCACCCACTTTGCATGGCAGTTATTAATCTTATGTTGGCCGTTAAAATATTTTAAAGCTTCATGATCTGAAAAGAGAACAAACTCCTTTAAAATGAGATAGTGCCTCCAATTGGATAAAACTTGAACAATGGCATAGAATTCATTGTCATAAATAGAATCATATTTCCGTGACCCATCTAATATTTTTACTAAAATATGCAATTGGTTTTCCTTCTTGAGAAAGGACAGTTCCAATTCTGAATCCTGAAGCATCACAACTAACTTCGAACACCTTTTCAAAGTCAAGCAAAGAAAGAACCGGCACTTGAGTCATCCCTTTCTTAATGATCTCAAAACTCTATTGTGTCGTCTCATTCCACTTAACTACTTATCCTTTTAAGCACTCTGTAATAGGAGCGACAAGAGTGCTAAAACCTAAACTAAATCGGCGATAAAAAGATGCTATTCTATGGAAACTTCGTACCTTTTGAAGTTTCATGGGTTTAGGCTAAGACACAATTGCTTTCACCTTATTTGGGTCAATAAGAATGCCTTTATGAGACAATATATCATAGGAAAATGACACTTTTTGTAAGGAAGTGACATTTTCTAAGATTAACATATAATTGTTGCTCCCGGAGCACTTTAAAACTTGTTGGAGGTGCTCAAGATGTTCCTTTAAATTTTTACTAAATATCAAAATATCATCAAAATAGACCACAAAAAACTTCCCAATAAAAGCCTTCAAAACATGGTTCATAAGGCGTGAGAAAGTATTGGGCACGTTAGAAAGTCCAAAGGCATTACCATCCATTCATAAGACCATCTCTTGTCTTGAATATTGTTTTCCATTCAGCACATGGGCGCATCCGTATTTGATGGTATCCACTCCTAAGATCCATCTTTGAAAAGATTGAAGAACCATAAAACTGATCGAGTAGGTTATCAAGATGGGGTATCAGAAAGTGATACTTGATTATGATTTTATTGACCGCTTGACTATCGATGCACATCTACCAAGAACCATCTTTCTTTGGTACTAAGAGTACGGGAACAACACATGGGCTTTAACTTTCTCGAATATGGCCTTTCTCTAAAAGCTCGTCAACTTGTCATTGAAGCTCTTCATGTTCCTTTGGACTCATTCAATAAGCTGCCTTATTAGGAATTGAGGCACATGGAACAAAGTCAATAATGTGTTGAATTCCCCTCATAGGTGGATGCCCAGGAGGGATTTCCTTTGGAATAATATCTTGGAACTCCTTGAGCATCGGCTTCAGACAAGAATGGACTTGCTCTTGATCTTCATTTTCTTCTAAGAGAACAAGTACAAATGTGTTACTGGAGTGATTCATCATACGAAGAAACTAGGAGTTTGAGAGAAAAGTGCTTCCCTCCTTGCTTGTCGTTCTGAGCTGACTTTCAGGCTTATGAGGAGCTAAAGTGATCTTAGCGCCATCTTTTATAAGGGAATAAATATTTTTGTACCTATTATAGATCACCTTTCTGCCATATAACCACGGTCGACCAAAGAGTACCTATTATAGATCATCTTTTAGCTAAAGTGGCATGCACCCATTGGAATCAAGTCACATAGAACCTCATCCTTGTATAGTTGGCCGATAGAGAATTGTACCAAACAACATTGGTCAACTTGAACATCATTCCATTTCTTTAGCCAAGAGAGCTTATATGGTTTTGGATGTTTCTCTAATTTAAGTTGTAACTTTTCCACCACGGGAAACAACATGTTTGCAGATCTCACTATCGATAATGATTATGCATACCTTCTCATACAATGTACAATAGATGTGAAAAATATTATGTAGAGCCATTTATCATCTTCGCAATGGTCTGCCTTTAAAAGACATTGAACCACAAGAGCCTCACCTTCATCACCATAGGTAATCCCCTCTTAATCCACCTTATCTTCCTCGTATGAGTCATTGATTAGGTCATTATTATCTTTCTCCACAAGAGAAATAATTTTTTGATTCGGACACTTGGATGCAATATGACCAAATCCTTTACATTTAAAACACTATTTTGCTGTAAAGTTAGAAATGTTTATCGGATTCCTTTGTTTCTTGGGAGTTGGCCCAACGGAAGCAACCTTCTCCATAGGTACAGTCTTCGGCCTTGACGAGCTCCCCCGGTAAAGGACTCCTTCTTTAGACATGATCTTTCAGGATGCCTTCTCTTGTAATTGTTTCTCCACACGGCCTCAGTTTGCAAACATCCACAAAAGTCTAATATTGTTGTAATTGGACAACATCGCGGATAGCAGACTTGAGGCTGCCAAGATATTGTGCAATAGTTTACTCCTTCAGTTCTGATAAATCACATTTCATCATGAGATGCTCAAATTTAGCAGTGTACTCCTCCACGGACAGCTCATCTTGCTTGAATTCATAAAGGCGATAAGATAAGTCTTGAATGTTACTAGTAGGAAGGAATTTATTTTTTTAATTCCTTCTTCATCTTGTCCCATGTTGTAATCCGTCCTTTTCCCTCAGGCTCATGAGCTCTTTGCCTTTTAAAATTTTCTCACCAAATTGAGGCATGTTTCTTCAATTTGATGACCACCAATTTAACCTTCTTGTCATCCGGGATACTCTTGTAATCAAAGACTCATTCAATAGTTGCCAACCAATCAATGAAGTCTGCCGGATTCATATGCCCTTCAAAGTCAGGAATGTCAACTTTGACGCCGTAGTCTCTATGACCATGAGGTAGATTCGGGACCCTATCACGAGATGAATCTGAATCTTCATGAAAAGGGTTAACCTCTTCTTTCTCATTGTCAAAACCATGACGAGGCTCATTACGATTAACTTGAAGATGATCAAGCTGTTGTTGGAGTTGTTGCAATTGTCTCTCTAAATCATCCATCCCAATATCACGAAGATCACGCTCAACGAGAGGCGGGTTGACATCCGCACCTCAACAACATTGACTAGCCATGGAAGAACCGGAGCTCTGATACCATCTGATAGCGTTACAGACAGTAGAAAGAGATAATCCTTCGAGAACTTCAAGTCAGACTCGGAAAACAACTCCAGGGATGAGTTATTAGAAAATATGACTTTATTACTCTCAAATTCATTGCTTACATCCATACGAAGGATGGTGACAAGACATAGCGTCCCTTAAACTGTAAGTTAATCTAGACAACCTCCAAATTATAATTGATTCATTGGAATCTAGACATAACTCTGTATTCATTGACACCTTTTTTCTGACTTCCAGGATTCTCCATCATAGATTGCTATAATTTTGATACTTATCATGGGGGTCAATGTAAACCTTTTGCCATCTCCAAAATTATTTCTGCTAAATATATATTGTTCTCTTTTATAAAAAATATATCTTTGTGCCGAAAAATTAGAGCCATAACGGTGCAGGCTCTAATTCTAAAGCATCTCTCTTTTCCTGCCAAACGGGAACAATAAATCATCTTTATTTATTATTTAGAATTTGTAATAATTGGTAAAGAATTTTAATTTTCTTATGAAACTTTTTGGATTCAAATCCTATGAGTGAAAAAATACCATGAACGAAATTATCCGTGAATAGAATTGATAAATTTGTTTCTTGTCTGAGGATTGTGATTCCTCTCTGAATATGAACAGCCCAAGAAACGGATGGACGATAAATTTTGTTTTTTCAGGGGTGGGAAACTATTTTGCTGGTGCGTCATCATTAACACATTGGCTAATCAATAAACTCGATAATTAAGTGTTTCACTGGGAAGCCTCAGATTTCTTAAAAGTGAATTAGTCTAAGGTAATATGGGGAGTAGATTTGTTGGGGAGATTTTATGAGTCCCCATATGGGGACTAGGGTAATTTGGTAAAATTCTATTAATGAGATTTTTTCTCCATAATCTCTGCAACTACTAACTTTTTTGAATTGTTTGATTTCTCTCTCCCATTAATTAACCTCCTACCTAATTAGTCAATAAACTAATAAATTAATAAATCAGTAAACCAATAAACTAATAAATCAATAAACTAGTATCAATAAATCAATAAACTAAAAAATCAATAAACTAAAAAATCAATAAACTAATAAACCAATAAATCAATAAACTAACAAACCAATAAATCAATAAACTAATAAATCAATAAACCAGTGTCAATAAATCAATAAACCAGTAAACCAATAAACCAATAAATCAATAAACCAGTATCAATAAATCAATAAATCAATAAACTAACAAACCAATAAATCAATATCAATAAACCAATAAATCAATAAACCAATAAACTAATAAACCAATAAACCAATAAACTAATAAATCAATAAATCAATAAACTAATAAATCAATAAACTAAAAAATCAATAAACCAGTATCAATAAACTAATAAACTAATAAACCAATAAATCAATAAACTAGCAAACCAATAAATCAATAAACTAATAAATTAATAAACCAGTATCAATAAACCAATAAATCAATAAACCAATAAACCAATAAACTAATAAACCAATAAACTAATAAATCAATAAAAGGTAAGTCGATATTGTGAAAAAGAAGGTATTAAATATCTCGGGATTTATTTAAAAAGAGGAGGTATTAAATGTCTCGATTTTTACGGGAAAGAATATCAAAGGTTATTGTTTAAATTTAAATTTTGCTTAAAAAGAGGGATATTTATGATAATGGGACTAAAAAGAAAGAATGCATTAAATACTTGAGTTTTTTAATATTGATAAACAGAGAAAAAAGAGGAAGTCATTAATTGTTTGACTTTTTAGGTTTGGGTAATAGGTCAAAAATGCCCTTGAGTTATTTACACCATTAGATCATAATATTTTTAAAAAGATGCTAATCAGATGGTCTAGATTTGAATCCCCATATGGGGACACTCCCTATAAAGTCCCCATAGAATCCAATTTCGGTAATATGACCGAGACTTAAGTAATTTGTGCAAATGGTATTTATTATCTAATTATGTTATCTAGATAAAGAATATCTTTTGCAATTAGGAGAACCTTTCAAGAATTCAGTGCTTGTTGTATCAGAAAATTAATTCGGATTTTTCGACCAATTTTAATAAAAAATTCATAACTAACTGCTTAAATATCAAATAAGAATAATTTCAAAAGTTACGTAAAGATAAGAAATAAATATACGACTTTGTAGTTTATCGCTTATACAAATTTGGCGCAGAAAGAGGTCATAATCAGTTTAGAAACTTTGGACAGTTTAGGTTTTAATATCTGAGACCAGAAACTATTTAGGTTTTCTTGTATTGAACGGCTAGGGTTTTTGTATCAAGCTATGACTAGTTTTTTCTATATAATGACAGACTTCACATAGAAGAAGGAACCCACGAAACCCCCCACAAAACAACACAATACACAAAATTATTGTCAAAGATCTGGCTTTTATCTTAGCGTAGGGTAGATGTAGTCTTTATCGTTTATATTTTTCTCTTATCCTCCCTCCTATATTTTCAATAAAGTTCTTGCTCTTCCACCTATTCTTTTTTTATTTACCAAGTTCGATCTTCATATCCTCTCTTCGTTTTTTCCATATTCCTTCCATTTTAACCTATTCATTTGAATTGTTCTTGGGACGACCTATCTTCAGACCTATCTTTAGATTATTTTCGATGTTCTAACATATTTTTTGCAGAACAGTACTTAACAAATTTTAGGTTCACATTTGTTATGACATTTGATAAGATATAACATTTTATGTATAAAAAATTGTTAGTTACAAAGATTTCATTATTGAGGTATGGAATCTGGATAAGGCATTTGGGATTGATTCGATGTTGATACAGTGCTCGAGAATGCTTGAGACATTAATCGGTAGAAAGATGGGTTAAGATGGGGCGAGAAGATAGAGCAAGAGGAGTGTGAGACCTACCCCACTCGTGGGCACCGAGCCCTTGGAGGGTTCTAAGTTTGAGGCTCAAAACAGATTAGTCAACCAATGGGTTTGTGGAGGGCGCTAGGTTGGACCAAATTTTTTAGCCCCGTTCCCTAGTCGGCTCTTTTTGACCTAATTTTGTGAAGCCATTATAAATACTTTGTAAAACTCTTTTTTTTATTGTTGTTGTTTCCAAAAAGTGAAACTCCAATGTAAAGAGTTTAGAGGTCAAACTTAGTGCAAAATGTTTATTTCTTGGCTTGGTACACATATGGACGTAGATCATTGGTTGTAGTGGGTTAATAAATTGGGTGCATTGCCTCTTATTGTTTACTTTTTTATTGTCGTTGTATCTTTCTTAGTTAGTAAATTTTTTGTTTAGAGTTTATCAGTGAGCGTACTCTTATAAGAACTCTAACATTCAACACATTAATAAATCATGTCGATTACGTATTCCGTTGAACTCCCACAAACTTATGTTTCATAACATAGAGATAAATTCATTGTATATAAATTTTGATCCAATGTTGGATGACATGTCCAAAATCCAACAATTTGTTGTTTTTTGGTTTTAAAAATAATCATTTCTTGAACATCTATTCTTTATCTTGGATGGTTGTCTTTAAGTATGAACTCTCCACATATGTGTAGTATATTAAGGGTTAAATTTCAAAATATTGTTCAAAATTGAATAATTAATTAAAGTAAAACTGCACAAGTCAAATCTTAAAGGGCGTGTAGATAGAGACTGCGAATTCGAGTGATATTAACAACTATGAGTCCCCACTAGTGAAATATTGTGTATTACTCCAAGATAGTTATACCAAGACTGTCGTTAGGCATACTCATACACCAAATATATTAGAGAAAAGTATATATAAGTATCTCATAATTTGTCAATTTACAAAAACAAATCATATATTTTTTTAAATTCAGTCATCCTAGTTTATTCGAATTCTGGGCAGCCCGAATAGGTGCTCAACAACGTGGTTGGCCACGTCAACGCCATGTCTATCAAGAAGTTTAAGTTAAGATAACATGGTGTATGATAAATTACTAAATTAATACCTAATTTGAATCATATTTTTTTAAAGAAATTTCAATTTTTTTATTAGTTCCCAATGACTTCCTCTTTCTCTGGTGACAACGAGCTCGACGTCTTCTCAACAATTCTGCCCCACCGCACCCCTTGATGAGCGGTCGTTGAAGACTGGCATGAGCTACCTTTCTTGATGAGCAAGATGGGCTGAAGACAACACCGATGGCCTTCCTCCCTGAGACGTAGAGGTTGAGGCCGAAGTCGGCGAGACGAGCGTTGCCAACGCCTTCAATAAGGACATTGGATGACTTTTTATCCCGATACATGATGCTAATGGTATGAAGGGCATTAACTATGCATGCCACATAGAGGGCAAGCCAGACATGATATGTCCACCTGGGAAGCTCCTGGACTATGTGGAGGTGGTCGTGGAGGGATCCGTTGTTCATTTACTCTACCACTAGGAGGAGGGACTAAGGAAGGAGGCGAACTTGATGAGTTTGATGAGGTTGGGGTGGGGCGGGACTCTCGAGAAGATGTCATCTTGTTGTCGTCGAAGGAAGAGGAAGACATAAAGAAATAATATAAAAATTAGGGATTTAAAAAAGTATATTTTAAATTATGTATTAATTTGATAATTTACTATACATCACATCATCTTAACTTAAACTTCTCGGATGCCACGTAGGATAACAAATGACATCGTTTAGATAGACGTGACGTCGATGTGGACAACAATGTAGTCGAGCACCTATCTGGGTTGTCCTGAACTCCAACATATTCAAGGAAGTAAATTACCACGACTGAATTTAGAATAAAAAATTATACAATGTTTTTTTAAAAATTGACAAACTAGAGAATATTTAAATATAATTTTCCTAATATAT
>SOPF01006771.1:0-11026 GCA_012979155.1 Hypericum perforatum | reverse complement strand
CCATACAAAAAGATAAGAGACTAAGAACTGAAAACCATTGGACCCAATCGAAAAATGGGCAAAAGAACTTCACGCACACATTATGAAACCTTGGAGACTCGATATTAATCAACACTCACAAAGCAAACCACACGAACAATAGCATGCACTGACAAAATTTGAACCCCTTAGCAAGGACCATATGAAGCAGAAACAACACGGCCCAAAAAGTTTAGGAGGCTCGACGGGCAGAGTAACCGCGTAGAGTTTATAAAAGGCCACTCGGGAGAGCGGTCTGAGAACCCTAACCTAAGCTATCAACCCTAAAGGTCTATCATCAACAAACTCCCTACGGATCTGCCAATAGGCAGCTAGTAATAACCGCAATCTAGTAAGAAATTGCTTCTTCGATTTAACCCTAGTAAATCCGGCAGTTTATTTTTTCTGGTGAAACTGGTGGGTGGTGCTCATCCTTGAAATAAGGCACTTCAATAGGTAACCCTAATTGATAGTTTTCGATTTTAATTGACTTCGAGGAGCGAGGGCTGAAACTTACTATTCGGTAGACATGATCGGCGTTGGTCCAAGGGAGCCGGAGTCGGCAGTATCTCCGGCGATAAGAGGCGGAAGGCGACGGGTATGTTATCTCCTCTTCGTTCTCTTCTTCGTTAAGTCTTCGGAGTTTAAGGAAATACCGAACGAAATAGGTGGCCGAGCGAGGAGGAGAAGGAATCGTTTTTAACTTTGGGAAGGTTGGTTTGGGCTTTTGGGCGTTTCTTATTTGGGCTTATATTCTTTGGGCTTCGTGACGAGGAATACAAAGCCTACATTGGAAGAGCCCAACCCAACTATAGCAAGCACAGCGATATCTAGGCCTGGCCCATTAGAACAGTCCCGGTAGATATTTTGATTAGGATTAATATTTGGGCAAATTATTCGAAATCCTGGTATATAGAAAATTCACTTTTAGGGTTTTTATTTTTTGAAAAATTATTTTCCCATCCATATCTGTACAAAAATCGTCAAAACGGTCTATAACCAGACAGGTACGTATAGATTCGTCGATCAAATCATGGGACATTATATTTGGTATCAGAGCGATCTCGACTTGTATAGTGTAATTCATGGATCGAATACACCTGCAACCAAAGAATCATGGGACTGTGTGAATTTAGTGCAACGAGGATGTGGAGTATTTAAGAAGGAATGAATGGAGTATCTCTTATATGTATTGTGTAAAATATTTAAGTAATTTGAATGTTACTATCTACACCAACAATGTGTAATTTTTTTTGGGCACATATTGTCACGACCCGTAAGCGATGTGACAAATATCCTTATTATAAAATGATGGCATTCAGAAATACAAGTAGTCTAAAATCCGAGTTATAAATAGTCAAAAATCCGAGTTTCAAAACGAAATAAATTGTCTGAAAGATGCATGCAACTCTCCTCTACTCTCGTCCCGACATCCCAATATCTGTAAATATATAAGAAGACAGTCGCGGTGAGTCATAAACTCAGTAACTCTACTGCACATCTCAACCAGTAACAATCACAATAGAAACACAGCTTAGCATTCTTAACGTTACACAATAGCAATCACAATAACGATCACAATAATGATTATAATACAATCACAATACGGAGCTTCAGAGTTCTTACACTCATGTTAGGATTCTCGTGGTCCACTACTTCTCCCTTTCCCATAAGGGCCCATTAGGTAGGAGTACTACCTTCCACAAGTCTAGATAGTCCATGTACCTCTCCATGCATTTGATCGCATATACCTCAGGTTACTCGGTAGCCCCTTAAGCAATATGTATGAACTACATGTCACTAGATATTGGACAATCTCACATGTATCACAATGCACATCAAAGTTCATAATTCGAAAATATAATTCTCGACATACATTATACCAACACTGTCCAAATATCACATCAGCAATTCATAGCAACATATCAGACTCAGACATAATCCACTTACCTCTAATGGTCCTTAACGATAATCCCACATCCCTAAACACACTCTCCTCCTTTTTGTTTACGAAAGCCTAGATAGAATCGAATTAATCTCTATAGAAGGTTTCATAATCTAAGTCGCATAGCTATAGGGCAAAGCTTACCCTACAAATTCGAGATTCCTGCCTGGATCTTCTAGGAGTCCCGGATTAACAAGGTTGTCCTCCTCAACTTTGAAAATAACATTTGTGAGGCTTTCTGGATGTGCACAATTTCGAGTAAAAGAACGAAAAGGTAGAACCAATCTTACCCCTAATATCTAGCACGGTCGTTCCTCTTCCGTCTTTTCTTTCTTGATCTCTTTCCGTCTGGCGGATTTCTTCTCCTTCACAATAGAGGTGAATTTCATGAATGATATGTCTTTTAGGTGTAGGGTTAAGTGGCAAATTACCAACTACTCCAGAATAAGTGGAAAGCATCAAAAATAGTCATTATATTCTAACACTTATCACTTAAATCCACCAAATTCTTACACATATACTAAAAAAATTCCAAAGTTAAATGTGCATGGCCGAAATAGGATCAAGATGGGTGACCTCCTAAGAAATTTTCCAACTTGCGTACGAGTGACAACAAAACACAATCAAAAAGATTTTTCCTGGTATGTGAAATCAGTCGGTCAAATCACCGGATGTTATAGAAAGCTTCACCACATGTTTTTCTCTCGGTCGGATTCAGATTTTTTTCAACCCTTACTTCCGCCAGAATTGGAATCAGTAGTCTTACTGAGTATCCAAAAATTACATATATGTGTGTTAAGCATGAGTACATAATATCTCTTTATCTATTCTTAGTGTCTCAAAAAACCTTCCTTTGGTGATGTCGTTTCCTGAAATAATTTCAAGGAAATCCTGGAAGCTAAAATCCTTATAGCATGCAGGTTGTTGTTTGTTGACAAGGTCTGATGCAGGTTCCATCTTCACGTCTATAGGCAAACTGTGGAGACTTGCCATCGAAAGCCTCTTGTTCACGGAACTTACTGTTACTCGATGAATGACGCTCTTGTATAGTCTGTGGCTTATTACTTCTATCTAATCCTCCAACTGAACGACCAGCTCTTCTTCGATTATAGGTAACGATAGCCAATTTTTATTGTTGTTGTTGTCCATGACTTGGACAGCTTTTTAGTGAGATGGTGAGGGAGCCGTAGTCCGAGTCTGGAGGCATCCCCAGTGCCAGCTGTGGTTCAGCACATGCGGGGTAGCAGTTTACCGCCATAACTTGTGAGCCTTGTTCAGCTTCTTCTGGTAGATAGTTTGGCTTCAGGCCAATAGGCTCTCTATAACAGCTTCCTTTAGTTGTTTCTGTAGAACTTGCACAGCCATGGTATATTCTCCCATCTTCTTTTGCTTGGACTGTTGAAGTATGGAGCCTAACGATGCTTTGGAAGGTTGATATGTCGCCTAGGGACGCCTAGGATTCGACCATTTCGAAATCGGAGCAAGTATGAGGAAGAAAAGAGAAGCTAAAATTTTGGCCGGAGGGGCCAGCGAACGCTGGGGGGTACAGACTTCAAACCAGCGAATGCTGGACCAAATAAGCAAATGTTGGGGCACCCGAGATTACCCTATACTTTGCCTGATGAGTCCTAATTAGGTTATGACTTGTTGGAGACTCTATATAAGCATTGTAACCCTTCATTGATAATGTAAGTAGCAAGTTTTAGCCTCTATTGAGTTCTAAAGAGCGTTAGAGCTCAAATCTAGTAAAATCGATCCTCTCCTGGCTTGGTACGCTCCCGGACATAGACATTAGGTTGAACTGGGTTACCAAATCTTGTTGTCGTGTTCTTGCTTTTCATTTTATTTCTTTTCGTTTTGCTCGATCGTGATCGTGTGGGTGTTGTTGAGGGTTCGCTCGTGAGTGTACTTCGGATTTTGGTTGTAGAAATCTGTAACATGGACATACGAGGGTAACTCTTATGTCAAGGCACAAAAAGGAATGTCCATAATGCCAAGTAGACTCTTGTTGCTTATTTGTAAGAGGAGGATTTGCAGGCCATAGATGGACCCAACTAGAGATTGGGTGACTAGTATTTGACGAAGTCTCTCCAGAAATGAACTTTGTCCTATACGTGATTTAAACTCGTCCCGCACCTGACAGGCATATGCACATTGTCTGACAGTAAAACATCTTCTCCTCCAAAGGTAAGTTGAAGAACTCTGTCGCTATCTTCAAAGCTGTTGGAGAGAATACCACATCGGAAAGAACAAATGAGTTGGGCAAGTTTATAAGTGTAGATAATCCACCTACCCATATCCTTAAGGTTTTGGGTTGGATTTGGACATTCTAACATGGTATCAGAGTGGGTTAATCCCGAGCCCATTATGAAGCCCATGGCCCGTTGTGCTCACATGACCCCCATTTGAAAGCACGAGAGGCAATGAAAGCCCGTGCAACCTTCAGCCCAAGTGGGCTTCGTTTGAGGGGGCGTGTTGGAGAAAGTACCACATCGGAAAGAACAAGTAGGTTGGGCAAGTTTATAAGTATAGATAATCCACCTACCCATATCCTTAAGGTTTTGGGTTGGATTTGGACATTCTAACAGAAGCATCCTTCGTTGCGGAAAGAGCGATCCCGTGATATATCTCACCTGATCACGTGTAAATTTGATGTCATGCATAATTAAGGCATATCATGCATCAAGTCTGTTTGTAAATTGCTCTTTTTTTCCTTTTCCGAGAATGTTACTGATGTTTAGTCCACGGAAAATGAAATAATATGCATGGTTTGTGCACTTCCGACTGAGCATATGGAGCGTGCACCACAAA
This sequence comes from Hypericum perforatum, assembly GCA_012979155.1. Taxonomy (NCBI): domain Eukaryota; kingdom Viridiplantae; phylum Streptophyta; class Magnoliopsida; order Malpighiales; family Hypericaceae; genus Hypericum; species Hypericum perforatum. The sequence goes on along the minus strand of SOPF01006771.1, from coordinate 6,252 downwards.
CCAGGTGCATGAAACTTGCACATTTCTCTACGCGCATAAATTGTGCAGTTCCAACTAGGTGTGTGGAAGGTGCACCACCTTCATTGTAATCTGCATAGTTTATTTCGGATCACCTAATGCATATACTTCACCTCAAAATAAACGAGATGTTTTCACCATAGTTTTAAAAAACATGGTTCAACTGGTAGTTCGACCGGTCAAACCACGAATCGGAGTGGCAAGCGTTCCGGATTTGGGCATAAACTCGCTTACCTTACTAACCGCCCAAAATCCGGTTCGACCGGGTGGTTAGAACAGAATTTTGACTTGGATTTCTCCGGTTCATTGGGTTGGACTAAAAATAAACTTTGGATGGCCGAGATTTTGCCCATTTTTTGGCAGTTTTCCCTCGACAGCTCAACCTTCGTCCTTCGCCCTCTCTCTCCTCAAGTCGGAGACCAACCCCGAGAAGGTCCTCGAAATCTGCCGTGCCGCCGCCCTCTCGTCGGAGACTCACCTCGACTGCGTTGCCCTATCCGCCGCCGTCACCAATCTCGCCCATTCCAACAACTTCTCCTACGCCGGTTCAATGCCCACGCCATCTTCCTGTTCGGCCAGGCCAAGATGGTCGGCCATGCCGTCGATTTGTTCAAGGAGGTTGGGTCCGGGTTGGTTAGGTGTTTTAATGCTTTGATATTTGCTTGTGTTTTTGGAAAGGATTTTAAGGAGATGAAGAGGGTTTATATCGATTTCCCTAGGATTGATAATATAGTGCTTGATGTGGAGAGCTATAGTAGGATGATTAAAGGGTTACTGACACTGAGATGTTCCTTCTCAGGACGGGTTCGACGGCTGGAGAGCTTTCCGAGCACTCCGTCTTCAAGGTCCTTGAATCTGTTGCAATCAATTGGGTGCTTCTTTTTTTTTGATGTGTATTGAGCTTTGGTTTAGTCGTGGATGTGGGTTTTTAAGAGGGGTTTTAGTTGGTTTCGAAAAATAAAAGCTTTAATTATGGTAGTTAAATGGATTAAACCCAAATTGGTGTAATTAAAGTCTCTTGCTTTTGAACTGGATGATGAGATATGTGTCTTGGTCATTTTTTAGTAATAACAATGTGGTTCGGTTGTGGCAGTGCAATAGGGAGCTTTTATATACGGGATTGGATTGTTATTTGTTAATCTTTTGTTCTTTGTCGTCTGCTTCCTTTTTTAATACACACTCCATTTCATTGCCTCCTAATTGCGTTTTCTTCATTCCGAAGGTAAGGGTATGATATATCTGAAAAAAAACTGTTAAAAAAAATTCCGTACTAACCACCGTACCAATCGGTCAGACCGGTCAAACTGGATATAACACAAAAAGCGGGTCGTGCTCCGGGTCGTTTTTTAAAACCTTGGTTTTCAACAAAAAAAAAATAAACGAGATATAAAGCTCTTATATTGTAGTACTTATACAATTCTATACACCGTATGGGCAGCACGGATAACCAAAACCCTGAAGTCAATCTTCGGTATGATACCATGCATAAATTATTGTTGTAATTGTGTTGAATAAAACGTTGCTTAGTATAAGAGTTGTGCATAAGTGGAACATATAGTATCAGAATTGAATAGATATAGAAATTTTAATATAGTATCAAAATTAATTAATCTTGTATTTGTTATCGTGCGGGAGAATATCATATTAGTGCAAGAGTTATTGGCAACTTTATAAGCATAAAAATTTCAAAATCTATAATTGTAAAGTTTTGTGTTGAATATGAAAAAAAATTAAAAATAAATTCATTTAAAACCAGTGGCGGAGCCACGTGAGAGGGAGCAATTTCCTTCACTTAATTTTTTTTTATTTGGTAATTAGTATATATTTTTAATAGTAATCTACATTCAAATAAAATTAAATATTAAAAATTTTAGAAATTGACCCCACTTCTTAAATTTTCTAGCTTTGCCATTGTTTAAAACTCTGACCGGTAATTGACGTTCAAGATATCAAATACTGTTATTTTTATGATTCAAACTTAATATAATTTTTAAAAATTAAAAATGGAGAAATCACGCATTGAGACGATCAACTTTGTATATTGCCGCAGCTAAGCCTTGATTACTGTTACTTAGTCTAATCTGTCCTGAACTGAGATTTTGTCCGGTCCAGTACAGCATATATATTATGGCCGGAAAAAAATGTAACTATACACGCTAGTTATCAATCTTGTATTTGATAAATGCCACAGTAATAATTGGAAAATGCTTTGCACGAGATATTGGTAAAGTGGACCTCAAAGAGATCAAGCATTGGTTCACTCTATTTTTTTCTCATTTCCAAATTTTTAAAATTTGAATGAACTGGGTACCAAACTCTCATTAGTTTGACCCCTAAACTTTGATCACAATGATTGGGAAGTCAAAGTACAGGTATACGCTTACTGAGTGTCAGTGTGTTTAGGCTACTAACTCAATTGATCAAACTATAATCTGATGCTTACGATAACTAATAATACACCCACTCACCTGCTCCCTTTATCCGCCCGCATGATGCCCTAAATATGCTACCATCCTGCCAGTTGTTGAGACGGCCGGACAGTTTAAAGAAATGAACCGTTGGGTGACCTTCATGAAACTTTGGACCTCCCTTTAATTAATATTAGTTCAAGACTCAAATGAACTGTTTTCTTTTGAGTTACGTTAAGATTGCATGAAATTAACTATCGGGAGCAATATATTATTTCTAAGGTGTCTGATTGAATTGTGATGTATCATTAGTTTTCTTATATACGTGAAATGTTTAGTTTTAATTTTTTGAACATAGATACTTTAACATGGTAGGAAGATGTTTTTTTGCACAGACTCATTGTATATGTATGTTACCTTATATTGTAATTCGTAAGGGTACTTAAAAATGAAAACGGGAGCTACTATGTCTGAAATATTGGACAATGTGACATCAAGGGAAATTAAGTAACGTGTTGGTTTAGTTAGAAAGGAGAAAAAGAAAAGGGCCAACCTCCCGAGGCTGTTGGGAGCTGGTAGCATAATACAAATGTGATTAGTATCCCTTCATTATTTAATTAAAAGTTGGCACCGGCTATGCTTCCATATATTAATTTTAGGGGTGAAAATTAAAATTTTAGAGAGAAAAAAAAGTGAATATTGAAAGTCGTCTATATATAACAGGGGAAGACGTTAATGGGTCTCCCACATTTTCCTTTAACCATCTCCAAGTGATTGATGCTCATATTTTGATTAATCCAAAGCTTATCATTAATTGTAATAACTCTAGAAATGAGGATGACCGTGGCATTCTTCGCCATCTGTGTGGCCATTATTCCACCGACGTTACATGCAGCGACTCAACACGTCGTCGGTGGGAGCTCCGGCTGGACCAATCTCGGCGACTACACCACCTGGGCTTCTGGTCAAACGTTCACCGTCGGCGACACTCTTCGTAAGTCAAATTTCTTGGTTGATGTGTACCTACTTGGTTTTCAAATGATTGTACCCTTATTAATTTCTTACAAATAATTAAGTTCATCGAAGAACACTTGATCGTAACCGGAAGGAGTGAAGATTTGGTAAGAATCTACATATAAAAAAATATTTCAATCTAATTTGTATCCAACAATATTCTTTTTGGTAAGTAAATATCTAATTGATTATAAACCATAAAATCTCATATTGTGAGGTTGAGACTATTGTGCTAATCAATTTTTTTTTTGTGATAAAATGTGATAGGAGTATCAAACAATAAACTAAACAATGCATAACTAAATAAATAATATTTGGTAAATTTCTCTTACTGACGTGAAAATATGACAAAACAGTGTTCAACTACGATAGTTCATCGCACTCGTTGGCTCAGGTGGATAAGAGCGGTTACGATGGCTGCAGCGCGGCGAACGCCATCACCACCTACAACGACGGAAGCACCACCGTCCCCCTGACGACAGCCGGCTCTCTCTACTTCATGTGCCCAAGCATCGGCCACTGTAGCGGAGGCATGAAGCTCGCTGTTACCGTGGTCTCCGCTTCTACTTCCTCTCCCTCTTCCTCTTCCCCGCCGCCTCCATCCACCACGGGCGCCGCTGCCTCCCCGCCTCCTCCGACAACTAAGACCGACACCCCCGCCTCGTCTCCCGGGAACGGAGGACCCTCTGCCTTGTATCACGCGATGTCAGGGTCCTTGGTTATACTTGGAACGTTGATGTTTGTGTTTTAGGGCTTAGCCAGGGCAGAGGCAGTGCTATTAATAATAATAATAATAATCATCATCATCATCACCATCATGTCACACCTTGTGGTTTTATCTATTCCTATATTATCCATCGTTTGATTTATATTTATCAAGAGATGAATTGCGTTTTTCCCCCGCGTTTTTTTTCTTCTTTTTTACTCTTGAAAAAGATTTGCAACAAAATAGGAATCGTGAATATACTTTTTGCTTTCTACTCTTGTGTCGTGTGCATATTAATGATCCGATGCCTGAACTTCTGAGTTTTGCCAGTTAATTTTTATTCGGTTGGAGCATGGAAGAGAGCTGGTCCAGAGCCCAGTGTCCCATTCAAGTGGATGGGATAGGCCCAACAAGAAAGTGAAAGAGTCCAAGCAATGGGAACTCAGTTGGTTAACTTATCGCTTAAATCGATAAATCTCAAATTAGATTTTTTTTTTTTAGAATAAGAAACTTCATTCATTCGTAATAAGCCATCCGACATTTAGAAACAGGATATTGTCAAATACGTATTGAACATTTATCTCAAAAAAAATACGTATTGAACATTCAAAAACTATTGTTAAGAATCCTACGTAGTTTAGAATAAAAATGAGGAGGTAATTTTATAAGTGTTGAAAATTTATCAACGATTTGTCTTAATTTTTTTAGCTATGTTATCAAAGAAGTAGATAGCAGGTTAATATCGTGACCGTTTAAGCTCTCACATAATTCTCCTTTCTTACAAGTTGACGCAATCAAAATCCGTGCAATTTTCAACCTGATGAATCTTAAGAATTTTACATCGTTTATAGAAAGAATGAAGACAATTTAATACTCATGTGAAAACGTTATAATTATAGAACTTTAGGAGATTATTATCATTTTTTTAAAGTATAATCAATTACAAGGTTTAACAAATCTAAAGAGGTGTATCCGTCTCACTCGTTAATTTTCATTGGGGGAGTACACCACACGTGTCATCCGGGCAATGATTATCTAAGAGTTACATTTTCTTTTGTGTGAACCAACTAGTAATAATGATGTTGTACAAAGAATAATTAAAATGATAATCCATATGTTTAGGGATGTGAAATACCCTTCAATTTTGTGCGACCCATATGCATCTCGGAGAATTTTTATTACGGGGACTCCGACACAGGTTTTGATCAAATAGAAACTCTACGTGGATTTCAAATCTCAAGCAGCAACGTACATATTATAATTTTACTCATGCGCGAAATGGCACTTACTTTTGCTTACTCTCACTCATCAAGCAACTTGATCCAAATTAGCATTAAAAGATTAAAAGGAAGGAAGGAAACTATAATACTTGAGAAGGGTGTTTCGTTGGTCCCGAAACAGAATTAGGTAGCAATTACCAAGTAATAACGTGGGCTGTTTTTTCTTTATGCATTGCCTAACTAGGTACTTTACTCGAGAACACGACACGTGAGATAAAAAGCAGACGAGAGAAAAGAAAACAAAAGGTAGGAAAAAAAAGCAGGCAAGCTTTATAGGAAATAAAAGGCAAAGAGGATCAGGTGTACATCGAATGGACAACCATAGCAAAAAGGTGGCCTCTGAATTGAATATATGTATGTATATATATGTATATTTTATATAATACACACACAAAATGGTCTCTCCTCATGCGTCTGGACTCTGGACCATCCATCATATATACACATAATATAAGAATTAAGAAGAAGAATATTGGTTTGGGTGATAGTTATGATAGTGGATTGAGAGAGAAGCCAAGCAAAGTGCAATCCATGATGTTGGCTACCGTAGGCCCTCTCATAAATGGACTTGGCTCCATCATCACCATGGTCCACGTTCCGCAACATCCCATGTGACACTAATTTTTTTTTCCTAATGTCATTACTTTCGTTTAATTATTTTATTTTTAAAATGAACTTCATCAATGTGTAATTGGCAAAACAAATTTAATAAATTTATATTTAAACCAACCAGATTTGAGTAAGTGAATTTGAAAACGAATTTCGTACCTAAAATAAGACCTTAACGAATAGCTAGGGGGAATGCTTTTCTTGCGAGACAAAGCAA
>SOPF01006764.1:0-10615 GCA_012979155.1 Hypericum perforatum | reverse complement strand
GTATGCTCCCCCCTATGTTGTTATTGCTCAGATCTCTATACCAGGAAGAAAAAACATCATAACAGTGGCATTAGTAAAATGAATCACACGCATCTAACTACTTCCAATAATGAGAGGCTCATTATGTCTATTTCTCATGCAAACTTGTCCGACCAGAGGATTATCACCATAAAATTTGCCAGCCAACATATGGCAATGCAAGATTGCACGCAGATGGATGCACAATAGCATACAAAAGAGAGAAAAACTTACATTGTTCTGATTGAAGAAAATGAGCCTAAACTATCTCCCAGTTCTCCACCCAAGTTCGCCCCATTAAGTACTCTACAAAAAACCGAATCAAAATCCTGTCAACACAACTCACGAACTGATGTAGTACTAGAAATACCGGAAACCATTTAAGGGAGAAGGCCGAGACTTGCCGTACATGGATATAATATCCGACACATCGCACACAACACCTTGCCACTGTTCACCGCACGGGTCTCCTGCAGAAGCAACCCATCCAGGCAGCGAAGGGGACCCCAGGGAAGTATACAATCTCCCAATTGCTTGAACTGCAACAATCACACCAATGTGGTGCAATGGAGCTGGTTAGAACTCAACTAACCAATTTACAAAACATAGATAAACTCTTCAATTACCATCAATAGGATTAGTGTCCCCTAGTGCAATTCTGGCTGTGAAGATCAAGATGAACCCAACAGAAACCACTCTCCAGATCTCTTCATGCACAAACCCTTTAGTAGATCTCCTTCTTAACATTGCTCTCAAGTTCAATTGCCTATTTTTTCTCTAGCACCAAGCATCCAATCTGAAAAAGAAAACCCACAAAGAGAAAAGGAAAAGGAACAGGCTGTCACTGATCTTATCACAGCTTCAGAAGCTTAAACAAACACAGAACAGGCCAACAACCAAAAGACCAAGAAAGGGGAAAAAGATGGAAACTTTATGGCAAAAGACAAAAAGGAAAGAAAATTTCTTCTACTTCACACTTAAAGCAGCAGGCTTGTGTTCAGAATCCACATCAACAGTATCAAACACACACAAAAAAAGAAAAGAAAAATTAAAGCTTGTGTAGAAAAATAGAGAGAGGGAATCTTACAGAGAGGGAGAATGGAAACTTGCAAATATGGTAAGTTAGTTCAGAATTAACCATAAAAGCCTGCAAAGCAAAGCAACTCAGTCCCTAAGGTACAGAGAGTGTTTGGTTAATTACTTTTTCACAGTCCTGGAAAAGAGCAATGTGTGAGAATAAAACAAATGATTGGGAGTTAAGGGATGGTATTATTTTGGGAGAGATGAGAAAGAAGCTGGGAAAAGGCACTCTGCCTAGAGAAAGTCAAGAAAGGTGGAAAGCAACAAGAAAAATGGAAATACTAAAAAGGAAAGAAGAAAAGTTAGAGCAAGAGAGAGAAAGGAGTGTAATTTTTTCCCACTACTTCTCTCTCGACAATTTCCTCCCAACTTTTTTGCTTTGGGATAAGAGAGAAGTCGGTGTATGTGTGTGAGTGCAATGTCTGTGCATATCTATTAAAATATGAATATGTTTTGTAGATGTAGCTGTTGTTTTTTTCGGACATCTTTTTTGAGACAAGATACAAGGTAACTTCATAGATTAAATGGGAGTCCAGTTACAGAACATTTACAACTCCCGGTGAACGAAAAATAAACCAATTGTCCGGAAGAATATCCACATATTATTTAAACAATCAATTAAACAATTATCCGAATGAAATATAAAACTCAAAATACAAGTAGGGAGGTTTTCAAGAGCTCTTTTAAGACCAGTTACGAGATTGGCTAAATGCCAACCCTCATACGGGTTGAGGTCAATCAACAAGATAAAGGCCACATAGCAATCTGTAATAACAAGTCTTCGTCGAGAGAGAGAGAGGAGATGTCCAACAAGGCTAATTTAATAGCTTTAAGCTTCGCTTCCAAAGGAGAAGATGCCGGAACGACTTCAGTAATACCTCCAACGACGAGGCCAAACAACTTCTAGCAACCGTAACCATACTAGAGGAGGAAGATGAGTCCAAACATCGCAGTTGTATTTCATTTTTATCAATTCCTTATCCATGAAGTATTTTGAGACAAAAGAGAAATAATTTATATTCCTGATAAACTGTAAATATGCGCAAATTCAAAATTAGTATTAGACCAATCACAGTGATGAGTCCCAAAAGAGACTCTCTGTCTTTTTCCTTAGTTTGTCAGTCCCAGTTTCCGTTCTTCCTCATAAAAGAGAGTTTGTTACGGTAATTTCACATCATTTACACGTAAGTTATGCTTCTTTTTTAAATACATTTATTGTATCAAACTTATATATAATTTCGAACGACTTTAAAATATTAAAGTTAATGGTAAACTAATCGAATACATGAAATCGTAAATTACATATTTAATTAAAAAATTAAAAAATTTATACATAATTCAAATGACAGATAAATAGACAAAAAAATTTCCAAAATTTATACATAATTTATGGCTTAGGATTTATATTAAATTGCCAAAAAAATTCCATATACAAACGTAATTATATATACATAAAATTAAGTAATTAACTTCATTTTGTCCAAATTATAACCAAAATTACATAAAAATAAAAATGGAAAGCATTATATTAATTGAATCATTACATACAAATAATTTTATAAAATTATTAAAAGTAAAAAATATATTATTCAAACAAAATGATGCAAAATAGTATAAAAAATTTCAAAAAAATTCAAAATTTTTCTTGAATTTTTTTCTCAATTTTTTTAAAAAACAAAATAAAAAAGTCGCATGTCCAATCATGGGACATGCAAACTCCTCGCCAATGGGAGCAGCCCGCCATATCATCAGCCGGGAGGATCGCACAATCTCTCCCTGTGGATGGTCTTGGAGGCGCAGTATTAATAAGATCTGGTAGAATCCCTCAAAGATGAAACTATTTCTAGTTTTCTAATTTGCCAACATAAGTAGAGAGCAAGAGAAACTAAGTGTTTAGTATCCAAGTAATCCACAATCTTAAACAAAGAAGTCAACCAATAACCAAATAAAGCATGCACATGATGTTGAAAATCGTGACCAAAGTGATATGCAATCCAGGGTGCTCTCGCATGTTCACAAACAAAATACATATGACAAATATGAAACTATTTCTAGTTTTCTAATTTGCCAACATAAGTAGAGAGCAAGGGAAATTAAGTGTTTAGTATCCAAGTAATACCATCTATTTCTAGTTGGTAGAACCCTCAAAGATGAAACTATTTCTAATTTTCTAATTTGCCAACATAAGTAGAGAGCAAGAGAAACTAAGTATTTAGTATTCAAGTAATCCACAATCTTAAACAAAGAAGTCAACCAATAACCAAATGAAGCATGCACATGATGGTGAAAATCGTGACCAAAGTGATATGCAAACTAGGGTGCTCTCGTATGTTCACAAATAAAAAACATATGACAAATAAACTCATTCCCAAATATTACAAGAAGAAGAGGGATAGAATTACCTCATGGATAGGCTTCTAGTAATAGGTAAATTATTCTTGACAGCTCTCCAAACAAAATTTTTTGTCCTTGGATGAATGTTTAGCTTCCAAAAGTGAACTCAAATGTCTGATCAGTAGTATCACTGAGATGTAATTAATTTTTGAAAGTATGATAACTTTTCCTAATAGTTAACTCCTATGATTTATTGAATTTCCACACCGTTTTATGAGGTTTAAAACAATTACCAAGATTGATTTTCACAATAGCATGTCTTTCAATCTCAAAGAAAAGATGGACAATAGATTTCACACTCTAGCTACAAGTCTCAACACAAATCAGATCTGTAATCTTATCTAAATTTAGGTTGGGAGAGATCTAGAAGTGATCTTAACCGACGGGAGGGAGAAAAACCAATGATCAATCCAAATGTTTGAGTTTTTTTCGTCTCTAATACTAGTAACTAGAAAATCAGAAATATGAAAATATAATTCTTTCAAAATTTTATAATAGAGAAAATTTGGTTGGAAAATAGTTTTCATGCTTGTTTAGCCAATAAGACCACATTGAACACTTTAAAATCTTTAAAACTAAGACCTCCGATCTTTTTAGATTTTGCCAATTTGTCCCAACTAACCCAATATATATTTTTTTTATCAATGTATCAATGTCACGACTACCAAAAATTAGCCAAAAGGTTATTGAACTTTTTATAGAAAGTTTATGGGAAGAGCATACGGTGCATAGCGTACTTCGAAATAAAAGAAAAAAAAATGACTTGATCAGTATTTTCCTCCAAGCGATAGACAATAATTTTCAACCAACTGTTTTGCTCCTCATCCTTTCGAGAGTGAAGTTGAGAACTTCAAATTTCGATATACCCAAACAAAAAAAAGGGAATCCAAGATACATCTATGAAAGGTCCGTTTGGTTTTTAGACATGAGGTGAGGCCGTGAGGTGGGTAAATTCCAAGTGCTGCTCCACGCGCTATTGCGGCGCGTGTTGGGGTGGTGGTGAGTTTGGTTTTTAAGTAAGCTCAATATTGCCAGGGATTTGTCTACTATGTTTTATAACACTATCTCTAGTAGTGACATTGTCTGACTTACGTCATCAAATTACTAAGTAATTTATCTATTATCTATATCGGTATATTATCATTGTTTTGTTGTTGTATTTACATTTTTTTTGTGTTGTCAAAATTAAAATATGTCGATGAATTTTGCTTATTTATAAGAGTGAAAAAACTCATAAGTTTGTTGATTTAAGATTTTGAATTGAATGTGTAAATTATAACATGCACATACATAGTATATTTAATTAAGTGCATCATTCTATACCCAGAATATTTTTTAGAAAATATACTATTCAATCCTTGATCAGGATATCGGAGTAAGAAAATTATACACACAATAATAGCACGCAGCAAAGGGGAAACCGAAATTATTTGCTCTCATAGGGTATGTGACATATATTCTCATGGCAGGAAATGCATTATCTTTCTTTAATGGAGCAGAAAAAGGGGAAAAAACAAATACATGTGAACTGTGGAGTAGGCAAGGGCGGTTGCCCTTTAAATTTTTTAGATTAAATTCAATTTTACTACTTCTTAATCACGCGATTTAATAACCACTAGTACGGTATTTTCATTATTCCCTAATTGACAATTAAGTGACATTTATTATCTCAAATACTTGACATATTTTGTGAGTGATGTATTGAAAGGTTAAATTTTATTGATGTTATATGTAGGAAAAAAATCTTCACGACCATTGATTTTTTCAAAAAACTCAATTGAAGAAATTGAACCAGAAAAAGATTAACATCAATACTAATAATGTATAAGCGTGTCATGCACCTAACATCACTATTTTTATTAACAAATTATACCAGTTCACTAATATGAGATAAAAGGGAGACGAACTCATTACCATTGCAGTTGAAATCAGAGACTAAAAAAAATCATTTATGTCTATATTAGAACTAACTATATAACACGTCAATAAAATTTGTAATGTGACATGACAGAAATATAAAATTAACATGCAATAATTTAAATAATTAAGATTAACAAATATCAAATTTGATTATCAACTACATAAATATCTGTCACATAATCACAAAATTTAAAATTAGTAATATGTCAAAGTAATATGGTATACTTCAACCTAACTTTTATTTTATTCTACTACGTGGAAATCAACGGTCACAGGTCAATCATGGCCGCCGGTTTTATTTGTGCATGAAATTAGTAATATGTCAAAGTAATATGGTAAACCTCAACCTAATTCATGGTAAACCTCAACCTAATTTTTATGTGAACTTTCAAAAAAAAAACCTAATTTTTTATGTATACTACGTGGAAATCAACGGTCACAGGTCAATTATGGCCGCCGGTTTTATATGTGTGTCACCACGTGCACGGTCGCATCGCATCATTGCTATTCGGGATTTCCTTCTTATCTACTGGCCTTTTTTATTTAACCAGTCCTATTATTATCATTTGTTTTATCAACATTTTTACTCCATTAATTGAAGGGAAAAGTACAATTTTAGTACCTGTGGTTTTGCATTTTTTGACATATGATCATGTACTTCAAAAACGACTAAAAAATTCCTGACGTTAGCTTCGGAGTATCACTTTTAGTCCTCCGAACCTAAATTCGTCCCGAACCTATGGAAATTTTTTTTTCATCCCTTTTTTTTATATTTTAGTCCCAAATCCCAAAAAATTTTTCAATTATATTTATTATATCCTAAATTCGTCCCAAACCTATGGAATTCCGGAAATACCCCTCACCCGCTTCCGAATTTCAGCAAACGCTCAACATCAAAGTCGTAGATCTAGGTCTTACGGATCCTCTCATTTTGGAATCGCTCGATTCGGAGTACGTATGCAAAAGTTATAATATTTCTATCGAAAGTCGATAAACTAAGCCTATCAATCCTAATACCAACCGAAATCACATGGAAACTCATAATCGCAAGGTTCAAATCACAAAACTCACAATACAAAAGTCGTAGACGAATGTGTTGCGAACCTACCCGACTTAAAATCATCTAAATCGGAGTTCACACGAAAAAGTTACACATATTCCCCCAAAAGTCGACGAATTCAATACAACGGTTCGAACACCGATCGAGACAAAATAACCAAAGGTCGGACTAAGTAGTCACGATAAATACAAATTTAGCGAAGGTCGTAACACCTCGCCTCATAAGAGATGAGGGGAAGAAGAAGAAGAGAGTGGGATATGGGAGGCGATCGGGAGAAGGAGAGGGCGGTGGTGGAGAGGTGACGTGTTAAGATTGATAGGCTTAGTTTGTCGACTTTCGGTAGAAAAATCATAACTTTCGCATACGTACTCTGAATCGAGCGATTCCAAAACGAGAGGATCCGTAAGACCTAGATCTACGACTTTGATGTTGAGCATTTGGTAAAATTCAGATGCGGGTGAGGGATATTTCCGGAATTCCATAGGTTTGGGACGAATTTAGGATATAATAAATATAATTGAAAAAAAATTTGGGATTTGGGACCAAAATGTAAAAAAAAGGGATGACAAAGAAATTTTCCATAGGTTCGGGACGAATTCAGGTTCGGAGGACTAAAAGTGATACTCCGAAGCTAACGTCAGGACTTTTTTAGTCGTTTTTGAAGTACAGGATCATATGTCAAAAAGCGTGAAACCACAGGTACTAAAATTGTACTTTTCCCTTAATTGAATAAGGAACAGACAACAGTACAGTTAAATATCAATATGGTTGTATATTAATGATTAAGTTTTTTTTAAGATAAATTTTCGTCCTCGACACATTTTACTATTAGGTCAAATAACTTTAGATTTTCTACGAAGACAGTAAAAATGCAGCTCAGCTTTTGGAATTCTATTGGATTCTAGATCATTTTTTTTTTGAGGGGAGATTCTAGATCATTTGGGAGACTCAAGAAAATGGTTGAAAGGTAAACAACGGCCTTTCATGTATCTTCCTTCCCCTCCAAACCAACCACTATGCTCTTAGCTGTCATTCATCAAAGAATCTATGTGATTGTCACCCACCATATTAAATATGCCACTGCCCTTTATTCGATATTAAACAATCGTAGTCGGTTCGAGCTGAAAAGTTATTGAATTCATTTAATAAATTTTAAATTTATTGTGAATATAAAATAATATTAGAGGAAATATTTTCAAATCAGACTTGAACTCAGATTCTAAAAACTAAATATTTAACAAAATATTGCTACTTTTCATAACCACAGGCAACGTCGAGAGTCCAATATCGCATCACTTCCTAAATGATCTGCTTTTTCAACAAAAAAATTGGTCGGTCTTCGAATCTCTAATTCTTTCTGGCAAGTCGAATGAATGTAGATGGAATGCTATTTTCAGCCTCTTATCTCCGCTTGCTTGAAGGAATTCTCTTTGTCAAGTAAAACATTGCTTTCAGGACACAACGGAAATGGTGAAAGCGAAAAGATATGACAATTTATTGTGAATAATAATGTGTCGCTTTTACTTGAACAAAATGAGTGAATATATTAATAGTTGGTAAGTAGGATTATAATATATCATATTTCTTTTCAAAAGAGTAAATACTCTAATTGAGAAAAGAAAAAATTCCAAAGTTATTTAAAGTTCCAAAATTGAGACTTAATTATTTAAATTAAAATTTTCCAAAAACTATTGATACAAAACATTTCAATGCGCTGCTCTTATGACCCATTAGAAACGGTGAAAGAAAAAAATATGAACAAAGGTCTTAAAAAACGATTAGAGGTCGACATGGATTTTTTTTGTTTCAGATCAACTTTTTTAAAATCTATAGAGCGAAATTTATGTGATAAAATATTTTACTTGTACAAAAAAGAACTAATATGAATGATAAACATTCTAATTGAATTTGATAAGTTTCGGTATGTATGTCGTTATCTGCAATTTGTTGCATAATTCCATAATCTGTAAAGTTAACTACACCTCGATAGAATCATATTTGCTTGCATGGAGAAAGAAAATAAACAGGATGGTGCTCACTTTTTAATTTGTCCATAATAATATAGTTTTCCAGCATTGACTTTTCTTCAATTATAGCTCATTGTTGGTATTTATTTTTTTTGGAAGTAATTTTTTACGCCGTATTACATGTTATCCAAAATTATTTTTGGACTTTCGTAAAATCATTACTACTCACCTTGTACTATTGAGACAAGTGTCCTCTGGGTTTTGATATTCCGTGTACTAATGCAACATTACATAGACAGATATAGTACAATGTTTTGATTATATATGTAAATTTGTTTGTAAAGGGTGTACAAACCACAATGACCATTTGCGTAAACAATAATACAAGACGATGATTCAATTTGGAATGATCACGAACGTTGCAAGAATAATGTAACATTACACCACCAACCAATAACCTTATTATTATGAATTTTTTTAATATAGTACATAAAATGTTTAAATTTACACTCGTGTCACGCTCACATATAACAAAAGATACATAGACAAATATGGAAAGCAAAATACATCACATAGATAAAACAACTATAAATGGAAAATACATCAATTATAGATACTACAACAGTAAATAAAAACTACAAAATATACTTAAAAAAATACAAAATACGAACACTCAAAATAAATACCTCTGCATTCTAAAACAATGTATAACACACACGGTAATGTACATGTAATAAGTTATATACTAAATATTATTAATATGATAAACATCGATATTCAAAAACACAATTAAGAACTGAATTGTAAGTTCGCAAAACGTAAATAGTAATATCAAAGAGGCCAAAATACAAATATTATACTTGTTAAACTAACTAATTTAACATTCAATCAAATAAGTTTTGAAAAGTGATCATATGGCAAGACCCCCAATTGGACATTTGTTTCTCCCGATTCCGGTTTATTATTGAACAGTCTTGATGATGGTTGGCCTTTTTAGCAATTGCGAAGTCGTCCATCCATCTATTAGACTTTTTTGGGGCGGTTGCAAATTTAATTCAGAGTAATTTTCTTACTCGATGAGTGATTGTAACTTTCGACTTGTGGAAGTCAGTTGCACTGAAAAGTTGGCATTGACATAAAGTGCTTGAAATAAGCAAAAGACAACAGTATATGGACTTCAATAAGATAAACCATAATTCCCAGGAAAAAAATAAACCATAACGCTGTACTACTAACATCAACAAACGTATATAAGATTATGGTGAAATTATTTATAAATATGGAAATTATACTTATTTGTTTTGTTTAAGATTTTGTGATGAATATAAAATTAATGGTAGCATACAAAAGAGATAATTAATTATGTGAAATATTCTTACTGTTAAACAATAGCACAATAGCAAAATTAAAGTACGTATAAATTTTGAATTGCTTCATGACGGATTAATAAAGAGTCGCTGTAGGTGTCAATATCAATTAGGTTGACCATATGTGGAGACCTTCTTAATTAATTGACACTTAGGGTGCGTTTGGTACGACTTTTGGACATGACAGAACAGTATTGGACAGAACAGTACTGGACAGAACTGCTTGTTCTAGCTGTACTGTCCTATGTTTGGTTATTTCAGTACATGATTGAATTTTTTGTCTATTTCTCAATTGTATATGTATAATAATTTAATATAAAATTTTGTTAAAGACAAAAATATTCTTCATGATAACAGCAGATAATATTCATTAAACTGAGTAAAATCAATCATTATATTAACAATAATGTTATATCATAGAAATAAAATCTTTGAATAAAAAATCAGAATTAAAACTAAATATTCAAAAATAATCCTTATGAATTTAGATCATGTTAATTACATTATAAATATTTTTAATATGATATCACATAATTAAACAAATATGTTTTTGTAAAGATAAAATATTATTAAAAATTATTCATGCATGTACACTATATAACAAATGGGTATGTTAAATTTATTTATTTGAGTGACTCACTAAAATAATATCATTGTAAATATGTATGTGTTGATCAAATATATAGATTAACCAGTTTCATATTTTTATATAGATTTATATCCAAAATATGAAATATAGAAAATTTAAATGAATCTCAATTGAAAAAATTGTATATAAGATCTAAAAATTTATAGTAGAGAAAATGATT
>SOPF01006652.1:0-14741 GCA_012979155.1 Hypericum perforatum | reverse complement strand
TTTGAATTTTTTAGCGTATGACTCGAAAAAATAGTTTGAAGTTTTAAAAGTTAGGAGCTTCTTAGCCTAAATGAGCAAGTAAGTACTGATCAGAACTCTTAACTTAACTAGTTGGAGTTGCTTATAAAAAAAACTAGTTTTTTTTTTCAAGAACTGCCCTCAAATAAAATAAAAAACGTTATACAAACAAACAAAGAAAACTCACAAAACACCTGCTGACTAACAATCCTGGTAGTCAGTTGAGGCAGAAACCTCTCACTAGCTAACCAACAAGCCTGGTAGTCATGGGAGAGGAGTACAAAAGAGTGCCTCACCAGCTAACCAATAAGCCTGGTAGTCAGATGAGGTAAGAGGAAATGGACTAATAAAGACAAATCATGCAGAAAAATCGGTATGACCCATTCGCTCGGAGTTCCAGAAAGCCCAGACTCAGTGCCCGGCACATCATCCACAGCAGGTCTCAGATGAAAAATATAAGGTCCTCAAGGGACAAACCTGTGGAAGGGCTGTCCTGACATATCGCGGCCTACCAACCCAGTGAGAGATGAAGGAAGGTTCAGCCACCAACCATCCTCTGAGAGGTATGTCAGAGCATCCGTGACAAAATTCCTCTTCCGAAAGATATGCGTGACGCGAATTAGCATCTGTGCTCGGATCTGTGTCATATGGAGCCAGCGGGAGCGCCATCTCCAAGGGACTGCCGCCTGTGGGGTCTGGAATATGGTGAGGACATACATGAAGTCAGTCTCGATCCACAGTCGGTGCCATCCACGCTCATGAGCTGCCTCCACCGCTAGGATAGCCGCAAAGAGCTCAGCCTCAAAAGCGAAACAGCTAAAGATGCTCTGGCTGAAACAACCCCTGATGAATCCTCTGCTAATGCAAAATACCCCAGCAGATCGGCCCAGTCCTGGGGCCTCCAATGAGCTACCATCCGTATTGCACTTGAGCTAGTCTAGAGGAAGGCAGCGCCAAGTGATCTCGACGATACGCGGAGCCCGGCCTGGCCTCGGTGCAATATGGAGGTCTCGTAGTAGTGACTGCTCATGCTCCGACGAGAAGCACCTCCCTGTGTCAAAGATCACTATCTCGCTGACCAACTTATGGAGTAGAACAATCGGGGTATCTAAGCTCTGCCTTTGGTCACTGAAAATGCGCGCATTACGCTCCATCCACAAAAGCCAGCCGGCAGAAACTATAGCCACCTTCCACAGCCGATGTACCTGTGGGCTCAATCTCTGTCGAATCCCCTCAGAGATCAGCTCGTTGAGGCTCAAGAAAGGCCTCCACGCTACTCCAAAAATACCAAAGATGTACTGCCATAGGGCAGCAGTAATCAGGCAACTAACCAACAAATGATTGAGGGACTCAGAGTCAGCCAGACATATGCAACACATGCTCGGGCTGGTTAATCCCTTATGGAGCATGGCCTCGGTAGTGGGAAGAGCTCCTACAATAGCACGCTAGATAAAAGCAGATCGCCTCAGGGGAATGGCAGTATCCTAGATCCAAGAACCCCAATGTACTCGAAGGCGGCTGGGACGAAGGTGGTCGTAGGCAGCTTCAGAGGTCAGAATGCCATTACGAGCGTAGGCCCAGATGGTCCTATCACTACTAGGAGGGCCCAGCTGGTAATGTCTGATGTCCTAGATGATGTCGGGGAAGGCCTGGCAAAATCGTCTATGGAAAACCCAATGACCATCCTGCCAGCAGTCTGCCACCGTGGCAGTACACAAGTAATACAAGTGCTTAGGGAAACCCATCCGCTCAGTAATAATATAACTCAGCCAATTGTCCAACCAGATATTGGTTGTAGAGTCCTCTCCCATAAGCATACGCGAAGACTGCCTAATATCCAAAAGATAGTTCTTCACCCCACGCATAATAGAAGAATGGACGTACCTCTGGGTGGTCATGCTCGTCCTGTCAATAGTGCGATCTCGGATGCAGTCTAGATACCGGGATGACCCGTGGAGGATAGTCTAAGTGAGGCGGCTCAGAAATGCCAGGTTCACCTGTCTAATCGAACGGAGGCCAAGACCGCCCTTCGCCTTTGGGGCGCATACCCTATCCCAGGACACCGGGCAGGAAGCCCAACCGTGGATGTCTCTAGTCCATATGAAGTTCCTCATGTATAAGTCTACCTGATCCATGAGCGAGACAGACCACTGATAGATCATCATAGAGTGCGTCAATGAGCTGAGGATGATCGACTGTACAAGGCATGCTCGACCAGCCATGGAAAGTGAAGAACCCTTTCACTATTCAAACTTGCTGATGATGGTGTCGGCGGTGGCCTGCAAATGAGATCGACGAGGAGGACTGCAAAAAAGGGGGATACCCAGGTAAGTGAATGGCAACTGACCTGGCGAAATCCCTAGGATGTCCAGGAGACCACTGCGTTGTCGAGACGTCAAGCTCTTAGTAAAATAAACTCGAGACTTCTTTGGGTTGTAGTGCTGGCCTGAAGCTGCCGCATAGTCCTGAAGTAGTCGAAGTAGAGTATGGCAGTTGGCCTTGGAGGCCTGGCCAAAGATGATCACATCATCGGCATAGAGCAGGTGTGAGGGGAAGGTGGTGCCTCTCCCAGATCGGAAACTCATAAAATCACCCTGTGTCTTAGCCCGCTGGAGAAGTCTGCTAAAGATCTCCTCAGCTGCTACAAATAATAGCGGAGATAATGGGTCCCCCTATCGTACCCTTTGAGAACAGTTGAAATAACCTGCCGAGACTCCGTCAACCAGGATTGAAAGGCGGGTAGAGTGTAGAATACTGATAACCATATCACTGAAAGCCCCGTCAAAGCCCTAAGCTGTAAGCACTGTCAATAAGAACTCCCAACGAAGAGTATCAAAAGCCTTCCGTATATCCACCTTGATGGCTAAATTGTCACCGGTCCACTGTCGAGCAAGGCAATTGATACCTTCCGAAGCCAAAGCCATGCAGTCATGTATCCTGCGACCTGGAACGAAACCAAACTGGTGAAAAGAGAGTAGGGAGTCTAGGATCGGACCAAATCAGGTAGCCAAGATCTTCGTCATGATCTTGTAAACAAAGTTACCCAATACAATGGGCCTGTAATCCTCAATCCGCCGAGCTTCAGGAGTCTTCGGGATCAGCACCACAAAGTTGGCATTTAGCCCAACTGGAAGACATCGTAAATAGAAGAACTCCTGTACAGCCAGAATAACATCTGGACCAACCACCTCCCAGGAGGTCTGAAAGAAATGGCTCCCAAAGCCATCCCGACCTGGGGTACTATCTGGAGTCATACCAAATACAGTGTGGCGTACCTCCTCCTGAGCGGGGATCCGTATCAACTCTGCATTCTGATCGGCACTGACCCTGCTAGCCAAAAGTGCCTCCAACGGGCCCAAAGTAGTTAAGTCTAGGGGAGCGGCCGAGTCTGTGAACATCTACTGATAGTAGGAAATGATGTGTTCATGGATCTGGTCGGGCTCCTCTGAAAGCTGGTCGTCAATCATCATGGAGGAAATGCTCAGTCTGCTCTTACGAATCTGCACACTACGATGGAAAAAGGTGGAGTTCCTGTCCCCGTCGCATAACCAGCTGTCCTTGGATCTCTGTCTCATAAAAATACACTGATGCTCTAATGCAACATTGTACCTCCTGAGAGCATCTGTCTCTTCAATAATCAGGTCATCCTGAGGCCCCTCCATCTCAATGCGACACTGAACTTCCTTGATCCTGGACTCTGCCGATATAAGATTCTGCCTGATGTCTCCAAAGACCTCCTTGTTTCAAGAGATCAAAACCCGCTTCAGACGACAAAGCTTGCCCATAAGGGATGACATAGCTGTGTCACCAACTGACTGAATTGGCCAAGTCTGTCTTACCAAGGCAAGGAAGTCTGCATGAGTGGTCCACATCATCTAAAATCTGAAGGGCTTTGGGCCCTTAGAGATACTACTCCCTCTAAGTTCCAGAGTAATAGGCCTATGGTCCGAGGCATTTCGGAGAAGTGTGCGACACTGTACGGAGTCCCAAATGTCCATGAAGTCTAGAGAAGCAAGTGCACGATCCAGTCTAGACTCTATGTGTCTCCGTATCCCCCCACTGGAGAATGTGTACCAAGCTCCCTTCAGCGAGATGTCCATAAGGCCTACCGCGCTGATGTATGCCTAAAACTCAAAGTAGGACTGGGCGACCAGGAGGGCCCGGCTCCTGTGCTCATGGGCCTCTAGGACAGCATTGAAGTCCCCGATCAACATTAATGGTCTTGGGGGTAAGGCGAGTAAGTCTTCCCAGAGCTCCCTGCGCTTGTAATAACGAACATAGGCGTAGACAAAACCCAACATAATACTGTGCTGAAGATAAGAGGTCCTGAAAACCACCACCTGTGAAGTGCGAAGGATGATGTCGATGGGTTGAGAAATTGGCTGACTGGTGAGAATCCAAAGATTAGGAGCCCGTTCTCCTCTGTCCGTGGAGCCGACCAGTCGAAAGCCCAAAGGTGTCTAGAATCTCTCATGAGTGGAGTCGAAAGAAACCATCGGCTCTAAAATAGCCACCCAAGATGGCCTGTGGCGCATATAATGCTCTCGAAGCTGGGTACGGGCATGCGCAGACCTAATACCCCGAATATTCCAATAAAGAATATTCATAGGCCCTGTGGGGGTTGGTTAGTCGGCTTCATGTATGTCTGGCATGGCTGTGGGGTTGGAGACTCCTGAGAACTCTCCCTTGACGCTTGTCCCCAAGTCTGCTCTCCAACCATAACCTCTATCTGGAATATGTGTCTCGATGTGTCATCCACCTCGAAAATCTGTAAGTTTATCTCGCCGATAATGGGGGTAGCCCCTTCCCTGAGACCAAGGATGTCGGCACCTACCTGTACCACCTACCTAGCTGGCGTGAACAGAGTAGGTAACTGTATCTGAAGGCTCTGCAGGTCTGTAGCATCCGCTATAGTCTGCATTTCTGCCAAAAAATTGGCATGATCCATTCATTCAGGGTCCCTAGAAAGCCCAGGCTCTGTGCCTGGCACATCATCCATAGCAGGTGTAATAGGTAAAATAGTAACCTGGGGCTCCATGCCCGAATGACTAGCAATACCTGCCACCTCCGTCGGCTGTGCCTCCTCAATCTCAGCCTGCTCTACCAGCTCCTCCAGCACGGAAAATGCATTACCAGTCTGTAGAGAAGTGCTAGTACCTGTGTCATGTGGGGGAAAATATGTTGTACGGGTCGGGCTGGCAGTGAAATGCTGTCTAGTGAGCCTCCAGCTACGATCTTGAGGAGCAGCTCTAGGGGCATGCCTCTCTTCCTGTGCCTCTGTAGGTGCCATATCCGTGACCTTCTTCTTCCCTCTGGCAGAAGGTCGTCGCGTGCAAGAGTTGTGGGTGTGCCCTAGTGCCTTAAAGTAGGAGCAGATCGGGAGGGAGTCATTGTACTGTACCTCCACCTCGATCTCACCATCCTCTAGAAGCATGCTAACCTGGGTAGGTCGTTGCTTATCAGCCTCTATCTCTACTAGGACCTAGACGCAAACACCATTCACCCTATTAAGGGTAGTAGTGTCAACATAATCAGAAATCATATATTCCAGATAGATATATCACATAAATCAGATGAACATCAGATAATCAGATATTCACAAACAGAATCATCATAGAATTAGATGAACTTCAGATAGGCATAGATTGTATCACTCCTACTCCGACACGAGGATACCATATCTTAAAGGCACCATCAGAACAGAACAGAACTCCGTCGGCCAGACATATCATATCAGAATCCAACATATCCTCAGTATTTGTGCACATATGCCAACATCTCGGTTGGTCACGGGTAGGGCTCGTCATCCGTCATCTCACAGAACTCACCAATTATACATATTGACCAAGACTTATTGGTCACACATATCGAATCTCACATCATAATCAGACAAATAAATTCAAATCATATCAAAGGTCACTTAAGCAAAGATCCAAACATAAGGAACATTCAATCAATACAAATATACAAATTAATACATAAGCACATATGGTTAACTCAAACACATGTTACGAAGAATATCCACTTACTAAGTATTCAAAAATACTTACCCTCCCCTACTCTACAGGTGAAGAAGAAGTTTAGGTGATTGACGTCTGGAGAGTGTATTTTTGTCTGTTCTTACAGTTTAACCTGTTGTCTTCATCCTGGGTTACTTTTGAAGGTCTCCAGATGGTACTTCTTCTTTGTAATCTAGGTAGCTCCATTGTATATATTGTGATTCTGGACATATGACTTTATAATTATGTTCTATTGTATAATATATAATGCGGTAAAAGTTGGTTCAGTTAAACGTGCAAGAATACACGATCGCACAAGTAATATCGTGATAAGTAAGATTGTCTCCACAGAGAATTTATGGAATTAATTCTCTAAGTACCAGATTATGAATTCTCAATTATTTAAGTTAAGTAAATTAGGTGATCGGTAAGTTTGTGATTCTAATACTACAAATTAACATGCGAGTATAGAGTTGTCAATTCTAAACTCATACATTAATTATAAATACGATAGTGTAATTATTATGCGAGCACAGAGTTGTCAATTCTAGACTCATATAATGATTAAAACTATGATATTATTACGTGGATGAAATCTATGCTATAAATCAAGGTCATCACTCTTAATTTTAAGCATACACTATGAACCAAACAAGTGATTAATAACCAAGTAATTGAATGTAAAAACAAAGCTTGATTACAAAATATGAAAATACCTCATTGATTGGATGATCCGAAATGTTGATTACATGCCACGTACAAATGTCGAAAGAGGCAGGAATTAAAACTTGCAACAGAATTAAAACTACAACTAGAGAACTTTCTCTCTGTGGAAATTGGAATGGAATGCTATGCTGTGGGATGTTTTTCTCATCGCCTGGATGCCTCCTTTTATAGCCTCGGTAGCTCACCTACTGCCAGCATGCAAGTATTGAAGTGTAGCATCACTAGCTACTTTCCAGCATAAAAGCATCAACCACTCTAGCTAATCGCCAAAAGCATCCACGTTCCTCCAGCCAAAAGTAGCCGACAATGATCAGTGGCGAAGCATTGGATCGTAATAACGAAGGCTGGCCAATTATGTAGCGCACTGGTCTTGCAGTTTAGCACGCTAGCCTTACCATGTGTAGCGCACTAGAGCTAGGCGTAGCACGCTAGACTTGAACTTCTATAGCGCGCTGGTGTAGGTGTGTAGCGCGCTGGCTCTGAAGGTGTAGCATGCTGGCTCTGAAGGTGTAGCATATTGTTCTTGCCTCTAACTCGAAAACATAAATTAGCAAAGTTATGGATCTGTCTCTTGCCAATTTCTTCCTTTTAGAATCACTCAATTTGGAGTTCGTATGTGGAAGTTATGTCAATTTCAACAATGACCATTTAGCCTTGCCACTTCTTTTCTCATCCTTTCTTCTGTTCCAATGATAGATCATCCAAACTCCATCTTGTACCTACAAAAACACAAAAAACTCATAAGTAATCACATCTCATAAAGCCCAACAAACCAAGTGTTTGTTACTAAATATTCCACATGTATATTCCCTATATACAAGTCACTCATGTTCACAAGCATACACAACAATTCTGTTTTGTCAACCAAACTTTAGTGAAGCACATGCCAAGTTCAGTCGTAATTTATCTTTCAGAAATAGGTCAAACACAACCAATGCATTCCACACATCACTTTAAACTCAACTCCTTTATATAATCCAATGTCTTAGAGTCTCAGAATTTACCTTAAATCCCCAAGAATCATCTTACCAAACTTTTCTCTTTGAGCTTGCTCAACTGTGAACTCAACCAATAAATTCGACTTTCAAGACGATACTCAAAATGTTTCCAATTTGTTCTTCCTCCCTTACTCATCTCGGATTTATTAGGCATAACGATCATATCCTCGCATACTATCATATCATACTTAGGCACACTAAAGATCTAACACATAGAAGAGGACAAAGACATGATAAATCTTATGCTCCATTATACATAACACATAATTCAAACTCAACTTAAGTTCATCAGATTTAGAGCTCTGAAAACCTATAGCTCTCATAAACTTATAGCTTTGATAATGCAAAGCTCAGATAACCTTATAGCTCTGCTAACCTAGAGCTCTGATACCAACTCTATCACGACCCAAATCCGGGCCACTGACATGGCGCTGGGCCACGCTCTCCAAACCGAAGAGCCGTGGTCCAACCAGCCTCATACATACATACATATCGTATCGCAGAAGCGTAACTCAAATGCAGAAGCGTATTTCATATATATTATATATACATTACAATATTCTTATTCAAGGTACTAAAATCCACACATAAGGTCCTACAAATGTATAACGGAGCGACACATCTAAGATCATAGAGTAATATCATCTGAAGACTTCAAGAAACCCGAAGAAGACAACGGTTTCTCAAGATTGAACAAACAACTCTTCAGACATCAAGCGACCTCATACTTCGTCACCTGTGGAGGAGGGGATAAGTACTTGGAAGTACTTAGTAGAGGATATTAAAACTAACCTATAATTAACTAACCAACCACATACATTGACACAAATTCATGCATAGACAAATATTCCAAATTAATATTTAGTACATCACAAGTAATTCAATCATAAATAAAGACGAATTCATAATTATACACATAGGTACATTCCGATCCGAATAGGTATCGCGAATGCTATATCATATTCACATAGACACGTTCCGATCCGAATAGGTATCGCGAACGCCAAAACATGGATGGACTTCGGATAGGTCTAGAATGTGTCACTCGTTCTCACAACACAGGGATACCATATCTTATAGCGCTTTCATAATCAAACTCCGCCGGCCATATCATAATCGTAACAAATCTAATATATCCCTAAAATATGTGCACATGTGCCAACATCCCCGGTTGGTCACGGGTAGACCTCATCGTCCACCATCTCACAAATCGACTCACACATATCACACATATTCATAATCACCAAAACCAATTTCTCATAATCCACAAGACTCATATTTGTCAAAACCATGCATAAACCAAAAATCATCAAAGCACACAAATCAAAGACTCACATTCACAATCCATCAAATCACCACATAATCACCACATCATAACAAAGCCACAAGTTTATAACAAACAATGTTAGCCAAAATAGAGGTTAGGGATAATATCGCCCTACCTTAACCAAATTATCCAAATACTCCAAAAGAGCTTCGAACATCACTTCACGATCCTCGGCGTTCGAACTCCAAAAGATGGTCAACTAAATCATATAACAACCCTATATCAATCTTCAATCTCTCAAACTCATGGAAAAATGGATAAACCTACACTAAAGTCCTTAAAATTATATTCTTACACAAATCTCCAAAATATGTATGATAATCCTCTTACCTCATCATTAATGACTAGATCAATATCTATGATTATCAAATCCTTCATTCAATCATTAAATACTTAAAACTCCAAATTATCCATAATCATCAAGGTACTCAAATCCTTACAAGCTTACACCTACTTCAAGGTATTGAATGGATCTACACTTAATTTCAATAAAACTAAGTCTAGAAATCACTTACCGAGCTTCAAATCCAAGGTAAAGCTTCTTGCTCTTCTTCTCCTCTTTCTCTCTCTCTCTTTCCTTTCAAATGGATGAGCACAATGAAAACCCACTCACTAAGCCTCCTAGATATTTAGCCCATACTTACCATAAATGGAAAGTCTATCCTCAAGCTTATTCCACTTTGGTCATCAACCTTTCAAGTCATTCCAAACACTCCAAAACTTCTACTTAAGTTTTAATAAGCCCTTAAATCATGTTACAATCCATAAAAGCCAAATAACTCACCAATTGGCAAAATCTCCCGACATTGACGAAAATCAAACCTATACACGAGTACTCACAACTCTTATATGATCGCATCTCATAAATTCTCAAGCATATTGCATTTGGTAAATATACATGAGTGACTTGTACCTATACTGGTTCCTGGAAGTTGCATTTGGTAGACTCTTTCTGCAGCAGTGGGTTCCTTTCTTCAAACCCGCCAGGCAGGAGGAGCTATTTCGCAGAGAGTGGATCATTCTAGTTGGGCTCAGTAGCGAACACATCTCGCAGGATATCATTTTTGGCTTGGCAACGATAGTGGGCAGATCGCTTTGGCTGGATACAAAGGCCTTGACTAGGGCCAACGAGGTTCAGGTTCAGGTTCTAGTTGAGCTGGAGCATGGATCACCTAGGCTTACTCAGGTTAGGCTAGTACTGGACTACGAACAGGTTGAGATAGACATCCAGTACTAGGATGATATTGCCTTTTGTGTCTACTACAAGGCACATGGTCATTCACGTAATGACTGTCCTTGCCTGGCTTCATCAGTAGTAAAGCACGCAGCAAAGGGCAAGGCAGTCGTAGAGGATCAGGCTCCTACAACGGTTGGCTAGAAGCCGAAGAGGCATCAAATCCCCCATATACCACTTGTGACGAAGAATACTTTTGCGGCCCTTGAGGAGATTGCAGAGCAGGATGAGGCTACTGGCGACCAGCATACAGAGGTGGCAGTTCTTGAGGAGGTTGTAGAGCAGGATGAGGCTGGTGGTGACCAACTGCCTCAGGAGGCAAAGGAGGCTCTCCTAGTCCCCGAGGTCCTTACAGTCCCCGAAGACCCTCCAGTCCCTAAGGTAGCTACAGCTAGACAGGTGGATATGATTTCGGCTATCCCTATGATGGCTATCCGGACTTTGCTAGTAAGTAGCTCACACTGATAATCCTCTGTGTATCAACCGATATCAGCCCTGCACCCTATCTGGACGTCTAGGTTCCCCGCAGATTTTTCTTTGGCGCACTCAGATCCTATAGAGGTTGCATACCTACAGACTGCCTATTCCATGTACCCTATACCGATGTCTTTTCCTTGCTCTGCCGGTGAAGGGCTCCTATCCTCAGAGGAATGGGAAGAGGAAGGTACTTCTCCTAGCTCTTTTAATGGCGTTGAGCCATATTTTCCTACTTTGCCTAGTAGGATTATTGCGGTTGATGTGTCGGCCTATGATCCTGGTTGTTTTATCCCTGGCAAACGAATGGGTCATGTTTTACCATTGGATTGCGCAAGGTGTATCCCAGCCACATGCCCTACCAGATCAACCAGCATGCCTCTTTCCAGTCGGTGGAGTCCACTGGAGCATCATCCCACGCCAATCCTCATGACATTGTGGCCCATAAGGGAAAGGCCATGGTCGAGGCCCAGGCCAGAGCACAGGCTCTCACTCGCTCCCATATCGAGATAAGGGCAGTCGGTGTGAACCTCTGACAGTGCACCACCCCCTACAGTGATCTTGCTGCAGACAAGATGGATGAGATGGATCTCATGGTTGGTCCATGTCATAGGAGGGCTGATTTCGTGCCGATCCGCTCTGGAGAGAGATCATCCGAAAGCTTGGCCTTCCGCTAGACTCCTGTCACAAGGAGATCGATGCGTATCAGGCCTCCCCAGGCAAGAAGACTTCTGGTTAGTGGTCCAGAAGTTTTTTGTTATTTGCAGTTTGTTCTATCGGCCAGGACTACCAGACTTGTTGGTTAGCCTGGTCTTTGGTTGATTTTATGTTTCGGACTATATGACTGGCTCACATATCTTCCAGTACAGTGGTTGATAGGATGGTTTGGGGCCTCTTCTTTTCGGGCCTCCTATTTCTCAGGCTGTTGGCTGATAGGAGACTCCTCTTTTTTCTGTAACCCTTTTTCCTTTTTCTTTTTCTACAATAGGGGAAACCCAACCCCTAACAGGGTCTTTATTAAATAAAAAACTTGATGATGCCAATTAAAATTTCACGCCCATACAAAGATACACTTGTGCGAAATGGGTCACAAATTTCGGCAGGAAAAGACAGGTTTACCAAACAACAAATGTCTTGTGGAAAATTTCGTAAGAAGAAAATGAAGATTTTGAGTGTAGACGTACCACACTCATACGCTCAGCTTATTGAGGCTAAGGGTTAGTCCAAGCAAAGACTAGGCTTGCACATTGGTGGAAGCTAAATTACTATTTGCATGTACTCGATCATTTTTGAAACCAATTGCTTTTCTGTCAAAATATCAGCACAATTTTTTAAACTTGGGAAGAGCAGAAAGTCGCAAACTCTTGATTTGATTGAAAGCTTAATTGCTATTCATTATTTCCACAAATAACGATAGCTTTAATGTCATAATTTGAGCAAATGTGAAAAGAAGTGGTAAAACAGAAATTAAGAAAAGTACAAAGGCCGCAAAATATTTGGCAACTCCCCAAGCCCAACTCCCGGTACCCCAAAATTAATGGCCCATTAGTGGCTGCCCAAGCCCAAAAGAATGCAAGTTTCCTCGAGGGTTTTAAAAAATGACCCGAAGGTTGATCTAGAATTGGGTCCGATCACCCGATGAGCCAGTCTGTCACGACCTAAACTCGGATCACTAATCGACGCTAGACTACATTTACCTACTTCAAATTTACCATAATCTAGCAAGCCTCAAACATACATATAAATTCCATTATATCAAAAATACAAATATAGTGTTTTATGTATATTATATAATAAAACATAATTCTAAAGTCGTATGTCCAAGATCACAATATGTACAGTGGAGCGACCTAGATTACAAAGAAGAAGTACCATCTAGAGACCTTCAAAAGTAACTTCCAGGAACCAGTATTCCAAAATATTTACCCTCCCCCACTCCGCAGGTGAAGAAGAAGTTTATGTGTGGTTGACGCCCAACGCCCCGAGCTAGGCCGAACACAATCTCTGAAAAAAATGTATTCAAAGCTCAATCCCACCAGCCTGATCCAAGTCTGCGTGGTGGTCTTCTCCTGCCTGGCCAGTTTGAAGGACATAACTCATGGTTGGAGAAATAATCTGGCGGTCTTAAGCTTCCAAGAGTCAGAGGCCCAAATACGTGCCTTGTCAGCAGGCACAGTGCATTGGAAGCAGTAGTAACCCTAGCCAACAGAGAGCATATGCCATGCAGAGGTGCCCCAAAGGCGCGTAAGCTCCCTTCGCAAGGAAGAAAAAGTCATAGGCTTAGTGCCTTTTGGGGTGACAAGTCTCCCAATGAAAGCCCGAGACCCAAACTCCCGAATGGCCCTAGAAGAGTTCTGGCCGATGACTAGAGTCAGCTTCCCATTAACTATAATAGGTTCAGGACCAGTACCTGAATAGGTCCAACCCCCAGGCTGTGATCGTGCTAGGGCAGCGTAGGAAGGGCGCACAGCTACTGGGGGGACTGGGCAAATGTCGTGACAGACTGTGAGGCCTGTCCTGCCCACGGTGGCTCAGGAGCCAGACTATCCGGAGTGAGCTGAGTCTTCCCGCTAGAGTTGGTGGTGACATCTCTAATCAGCTGAATGGTACTCTGGGGAAAATCAAAATGAGCGCACAGACTCAGTAAAAGATCAGCAGAGGTAATATTGGCACTAGAGGCCATAGTAGGGACAGCAACATCCCTGTCTCTAGGATCAAGTTCGTTCTGAGGAAGCGAACAGGACTCCTGTAAAGGTTGACTGCAAATTCCCCCTACAGCTGGGGCCTCTCTACGAGGATTTGCGTTCTAGGGGCTGGAGTCACGAACAGCTAGTGAGACATAAGGAATAGCCGCCTGGGATTACATAACTGCCTTGCCTTTGTCGCGCACAGTCTTTGTCAAAAATTCGTCATGACCTTTCTGCACAGGGATAGTAGACTGTCGAGGCTCAGTGCCTGACATCACAACACAATCAGTCTCAGCTATCAATAAGTGGGACTTAGGCTCAGTGCCCAGTCCATTCTGTATAACAATGCAGTCAGGCAAAGTAGGCATCAAAGTAGGAAAGGGAAGCGCGACATCCCTATATCCGGGATCACAGCGTTCCGGCGGCGGAAATAGTTGCTGGGATCCCATTGCGGGCGAGCTATGGATGACCCCTACAGCTGGGTCCTCAGAGGAGGTCAAATCGTTCGATGCTAGCTTGTATTGCGGATAAGCCTACAAAAATCGAGCAACGAAAGGCTTAAGGGCCGATGGGTCATGATGCTTGGGTGAGGAAGTACCCTCAGTCGGGCACGGGCCCGATAGAAGAACGGACATGGAAGCGGGCCCAGGAGTCGATGTTGTGACCAGGGGCGAGAGGAGCGACACCATCGAGGAAGGACCACCGTGGCACGGCAAGGTTGCAAGGGGGCCAGCAGCTGGTCCGGCGTGGAGGTTCGCAGCAGCGCTGGCGCCAGCCACCACTCCGGCGTGGAGGAGGGCGGTGGCACAAGTCAAAAATTCGCCAGAGTTTGGAAAATGGTCAAACGGGGCTGCTAGGAGGAGCTCCAGTGCTGGAGTAGGCCACCCGGACCTCCAGAAGGCTGGATCGTTGGCAGACCATGAAGGAAAAGTCGCTGGTGTTGGGGGAGCGCGGTTCGCCGGGGGGTAAGAGACAGGGACCTCCAATGATGGCACCTGAAGGGAAGAGGGGGCTCGCGGCTGGTTCAGCATGGCCAGGTGAGACTGTTGGAGGTGGTCGATCCGGTCGGAGAGGCTCACGGTGGCTGGAATCGGAAAAGGGGGGCCGGAGCACCAAATTTGGGGCTTTTCGATTCCGGCCGCCTGGGAGTTCAGGGCCAGCATCGGAGGGACCGCCCAGAGGTCCTGAACATGATGGTGGGCTTCGATCATCACGGCGGCTAGAGGAGCAGCGACGGCGACGGAGAGAAGCTCTGCGGAGGAGCCCGACGCGGGGGGG
>SOPF01006553.1:0-12362 GCA_012979155.1 Hypericum perforatum | reverse complement strand
AAGCTAATTCTGGTACCCTTTTAAGTGAATTGAACTGGGTTTTTGTTCGTTTTCTTTATTCTTACTGAAATGTGGGATCTTTATTACAGGGTCGAGAAGTGAGTGGGGCAGTGCTTGAAGAGGGTAGAGAGTGCAACTCTGCAATGGAAGAGTACGAATCTTGTCCGAATTCTGTGCCACTAATTGTTTCGTGGTTCGAGGAAGACGGTTATTTGAGCACAATGTTTTGTTGTCTTGGTTGGATCAGGGAAACTGAGCTGCAGCTTCTACAACGGTACAGGCGAGACCGCCGGGTACTTTTGGATTTCATGCTGTCCGGTAGCTTGATCAAGAAAGTGGTTATGCCTCCTGGTGCGGTCACACTCGATGACGTGGATCTAGACCAAGTCAGCGTTGATTACGTTCTGAATTGCGCTAAGAAAGGTACGCACACCTCTTACTTTGTCTGCTCATTTTCGTCACTATTGACCAGCGATTGTTTTGTTTAGAATTTTCTTATGTATTAGCGATATCGCAGGTGAAATGCTTGAGCTTTCGGATGCAATAAGAGATTACCATGATAGTGTTGGCATGCCCCAGATGGTAAACTTCAATCCGTTATCCATATGACTACTGAGGGTGTTTATCCGGATGTGTGTGCATGATGTAGGATGATAAATCAGTGATCAGTTAATGAGCTACTAATTCTTTTTGTCTGTTATATGGGATATTTAATACTCTCAATTTGTAGCAATCACCTGATTTGGAAATTGTAATGCATAATAAAGTATGATGCCCATGATTTACTTTTTACTCTCACGCGCTTGTTAATGTTGGGATGTTTGTATATTTTGTAAATAAATGTAATATTTATTTCAGAATGGCCGGGGTACAGCAGATGAATTTTTCTTGGTTACAAATCCTTTATCCTCTGGATCACCTCCCAAAAGGGCGCCACCACCTGTTCCTGTTTCTACTCCAGCAACTTTTTTTGCACCATCCCCTGATGTTTCACTTTCAAGTATAGCAAAGTCCGAGTCGTTCAACTCTGATGAACATCAAGATACCGAACTTCCAGATACTGAAGTTGGAGAACTGACTGTTGATGACATCGAAGATTTTGAAGATGATATTGGTGAAGTTAATAGTGTTAGACTTTCAAGACGTAACCTAAATGATGCAGCTGATCTAGTGCCCAAGCTGCCGGATTTTGCTACTGGTATGGTTGATGCTCATTGAAGTGCTAAATGTTCAGGTTTATGAATTCGTTACTTCTATGGTCTGCAAATGTGACTAGTTATCGGTAACTTGAGAAGCGAAAATGATAGGAAGGGATGGGTAGCTGGTTTAATAGGCTGCATTTTTGTTCTAAGAGCGAAGTTAGTTCATTGAGAGTGCACAAATTGAGACTAGACAGTTTGAGATTAGGATGACATAGGTCACACAGCATGGTTGATAGCTTTTTTACATAACTGAATGACAAGCACTGTAATTTTATATGATGAAAGGACTTAGCTATAAGTACGGCCAATGATGAACCAAACTACTGCAAGCTATTAATCTGCTCTGTCACATTTGGATGTCGTAGTGAGAATCTTACTCACTTGGGTTTGGCATGTATATGATTGTAAAGACTGGTGCCTGACTCTGACATGGAAATAAAAGATTAAATAAATGACAATTTATATTACAGTTTTTTGGCTTTCCTATTCTCAGGCATGGCAGATGATGATCTTCGGGAAACTGCATACGAGATCCTCTTGGCTTGTGCTGGGGCAGCAGGGTAGGTTACAATCACTTTTGTAAAACATACATACAGATGGCTGCTTATAATGAGTTCTATGTATCGTATTTCCGTAAATTACTGCATATGAGATCCTCTTGGCTTTTGCTGGGCCAGCATGATAGGTTACAATCACTTTGTTAAGACACTACATGACAAGTGGCTGCTTATTATGAGTTCGTACTGTATTTCTCTTCTTTTGGTTAAAAGAATTCATACTTTCTACCAAAGAGCACTTGCTCTACATAAGGGAAGGGCAGGGTGGAGAGCTACTAGGGTTCAAATCCTGGTCATGACAAAAATCTACTTACTAAAAAGAATTCATATTTTCTTAATCATTTTAAGTCAATATTACAACTGAAATCTGTGGTTTAATACTTTTATGAATGATCGTGCCAAACATAATATTGTTTTTTGTATGATCATACAAGATGGATTAGTCAAACTATCTCATGTTCCGACTTGCCCTAAATGGTTGTGATTCCTTATACTTCATTGATATGTGCATGTATCTTAAGTAAATTTCTGTGGGTGTCCTACATACCATCTCATATGCTATCTGCTAAGGTTGCATTGTTCTTTTTATGTCATTTTTCATGGGTTTATTCCTATCTCTTTTATACTTTTCCTTTAATTGTGATATGCGTAGGGGGCTAATTGTTCCATCGAAAGAAAAAAAGAAAGAAAAAAAGTCTAAGTTGATGAGGAAACTTGGACGTAGTAGAAGTGAGAGTGTCGTTGAGCAGTCTCAGCATACACCAGGATTTGCTGGTTTGTTGGAAATAATGCGGGCCCAGTTGGAGGTATATGGAATCTCCGCTCTTTGTTAAACAACTATGTTTTTTTTTGTGATTAAGCAATTATGTTATTGCTGCTGCTGTAGAGGTTATTGGCTCTTATTTACATTATGTGCATGCCAGGTAAACGAGACAATGGATATCCGGACAAGGCAGGGCCTTCTGAATGCTCTTGCTGGAAAAGTAGGGAAGAGGATGGACACATTATTGGTCCCTTTGGAGTTGTTATGTTGTATTTCGCGCACAGAGTTCTCTGATAAGAAAGCATATATACGGTGGCAAAAAAGGCAGGTAAAGTTTCCTAATTTTCCTTTTGGCCTCAATTTTGATTTTTCCAGTAATATGGGAAAATGGCATATTTATATACAAGGTAATATTTCAATGTGTTATCTCGATACAGTTATTTATGCTGGAGGAGGGGCTCATTAATCACCCTGCTGTTGGTTTTGGTGAATCTGGGCGTAAGGCGAGTGAGCTGAGGATACTCTTGGCGAAGATTGAAGAATCTGAGGTTTGTTACTTGGTTTCCAGGGGTTTACCATAAGAAAATAGCATCTAATCATGATAAAACTCTAGGTTTTTTCTAAACTTCATGGTTTTTATTGTGCATATTATCTTTCTGTTTTTTTTTTCTTCTTACATTCCTGTACACTTTCAATCATGTTTATTTATCAGACGCACCTTACAGACCTGTGGAGTTATATTTTTTCCTTAAATGCTCTTTTCTATTAAAGAAATATGCAACCAAATATAACTTGAAATAGATAGGATTCCGTTCTAACTGAATGATAGTGTAATTTTCTAATTATAAATTCATTTTTCGAACTAATAAGGTACTCTGTTTTACATCTATGCACCAACATTCTGGTATGTGCTTTAATATATTGATTACTTCTTTCTTGGCGGCGTACAGTTCCGGGAGTCTTCTGCTGGAGAAATACAGAGAACTGACTGCTTGAGGTCCCTCAGGGAGATTGCTGTTCCACTAGCTGAGAGGCCAGCTCGGGGTGATTTAACTGGTGAAGTATGTCATTGGGCAGATGGATATCACCTTAATGTTAGGCTGTACGAGAAGCTCCTGTTTGGTGTATTCGATATCGTAGACGAGGGGAAGTTGGCAGCGGTGAGTTTCTTTCTTAGTCACCGAACTGCAAGGAAAAAGTAAAAGGATTTTGCTCAATCAATTTTCAAGGGGTAACCTGCATTTTCAATCCTTTCTGTTGTCAACTTGCTTTTGAAGTTGAGTATTATGATGTGAAGACATCTGCCAGCAATATCCTAGTACCTTGTTGAGATCATCTTGCTTTCTTAAAGGAAGTGTTAAGTAATGCAGTATTAATTTTTTTTTTGTAATGGGAAGTGATAGTGTTTAGTCTTTTAAACCCTTTCTCCCCCTCACTTCAGGAAGCAGAAGAAATACTCGAGCTTTTGAAGTCAACTTGGCGTGTTTTGGGCATTACAGAGACAATCCATTACACATGCTACGGATCGGTATTGTTTCGTCAGGTATTACTCTCTACTAATTCCCACTCTTCCATGCAAGTGCCTGCATACAATTGCTTTGTGATACTTTTTTACTTTCCCTTTTCTTCAAAGATACGGGAAGTATAATTACCAATGTGGTTTGATATCGACAGGCAAAACTGAGAGAGAAAATAACTGCACTACAGGTTTTTCTGGAATTGAATAATTCTAGTACGCAGACAAACTAACTTGTGGGGTCAAGCTGTAGACAGCTTTTTCATGGAGCTTATAGGTGCTAAATCAGCAATTATATGGTGATTACGAAGATACATTAATTGAAGGAAAGAGCAAAAGACTGCTTGTTATGAACTTCTCTCTCTGTTTCACGTCTTCTTCCCCAGTCTCTTTCTGTTTCACGTCTTCTTCCCCTTACTGGGCAAGTCAAGTTGACGCAATTGATGTTTCTTTTAGATTTGTGCTGGCCATCCTGATTATATTAGAACTAGTAGGAACTGGGATGTTTGGCACCTGCTAAGGGGTCACTTCTGAGGGAGATTTGGTTACAAGGTTCCCCTTTAGCTGCTTTTTATGCTGGTTATTTTGAACAAGTACAGTAACAAGATCTTGACATGGAAGAAAATCACCTGATATAAAAATTTTGATTGATGCCATTGGAGACTTTCCTATTATCTCATAAAGGGGCTTATTGTTTTCCAGTGGTGTTCTTAACACAAAAAGTAGCTCTTCATTGGCTCCAACAATGTGATTGAGTTCCCCAGAAGCATGTAGTTACTCTTTGATTTACCATGTTACTCTTAAACGAGTCATGTTTTATGGACTATTGTTCCATTTCTTGCACAACTCAATTTTGCAAATCCTTGTCAAATTATTGGAACTTGATTTTGGCATTTGGTTATCATGCAGTATGTCATGACTCAAGAACCTGGACTTTTGAAACACGCCTTAGAGCAACTGAACAGAATACCTTTGAAGGAACAACGAGGGCCGCAAGAGAGGTTGCATCTGAAAAGTTTGACATCCAACCATGAAGGAGAAGAGATGTCCTTCTTGCAGTCTTTCTTGTCGCCTATCCAAAAATGGGCCAGTAAGCAGCTTGGGGACTACCATCATCACTTTACAGAGGTTCATTCAAACGTTTGCCAACTCTTATTTATATAATGCTCATGTATGCAATGCTTATCGTTGGCGCTTGGGCCATTGAAATTATGTATATATGGTAAACATAAATCAAAATGAGCTTCCATGAAAATTAATTGTTTTGCTAGGTCTATGAATAAGTTGAGTCCAATGTCATGCCAGTTACCCTTGTCCTCTTTAATGATTTATGCATTGAGAACACAGAATTGAAACTCAGTTCTTTTTTCTGTTTGACCTTTTTGAAGAAATGACTCATTGTTTGGTTTGAAGACTAGTATTAAATTGATATCATCTTTCAACTCAGACTATGTATGAAGTATATGGTTTGTGTAGCAATAAAAGAAGTCCATGATACTATGTTACAAATTATGCTAGAAAAACACAGTGAGCTCGAGCAAATGATCAAAGGATGATATTTCAGCTATTTTTATATTTTTTATGTGTAATGAAGGTCATAATAATGGTTAAAAAATGTTGCGTTGGTCACTTGTATCTAGAATCTTTCAAATACAATCTAATTGATACTTGCTGTGGCCTGTGAACAAGGTAATGGTTACATGGTACAAATATGGTAAGGATTCAGATGAAACTGGATCTGGATGATTCACATTGTTTGCTAATGTATATCTCAGTATTTTTTTCTCACTACCTGATGTATCATGTAGGGTTCTGCAACAATGTCGGATGTTGTCAAAGTCGCAATGACGACACGGCGACTGCTCTTTGAAGAATCTGAGCATGTATGTTAAGCTGTTTGCTAATTGTTGTTGCAAGGAGTTATGCATGTGATATTTTGCTTGTTTGTTTCAGTTTGGGCTTCAGTAACTCATGTGACATTTTAAGGAACTTACCTTGTGTAATAATAATTCTTCACTACCTCTGTCATCACCGGTTCCCTTCATGAGGTGCAGAATTGTACGAAGTTGGGAAGTTTTCTAATGCAGGTGATACTTTCGATTTTATTGGTTTAACAAAGACACGTTTTTTTTTTCCTGCAGGGACAACATGCTTCATCTGCCTCAGACAAAGATCAGATGGAATTATTTATTTCATCATCAATTAAGAATGTTTTTGCGAGGGTAAGTTCCATGAAACTCACTGAAGACATGGAGATTGTTGACATGTCTTCATACATCCACTGAAAATGCCTTCGTGTTGGATCCGACAATGTTTTCAGTCTTGTAGCAGAAGTGCCAGCCTGTTTTGGAAAATTGAAAATATGAAAGACCGTAATGATGAACTTACACAGTGTCTAATAAAATGGAGGAGCCATATGCATTTATGAAG
This sequence comes from Hypericum perforatum, assembly GCA_012979155.1. NCBI lineage: Eukaryota > Viridiplantae > Streptophyta > Magnoliopsida > Malpighiales > Hypericaceae > Hypericum > Hypericum perforatum. The sequence continues at coordinate 5,894 of SOPF01006553.1, read as the reverse complement.
TTACAGGCCTTTGCAGAACTTATCATCCTGCTCTCTTTATAGTTAAGATGGTTTTGAGTTCAATAGTCACAACACCACTTTCCACATTTCCATTTCTAAGAACTTGAAAGATGAGTGCTACTGAATTTGATTGCGTCAGCGAAAACATATTATTTGGCTTTTTGCTACTTCTCTACGAACACTTAGAAATAAAGAGAGCAAAGGTTGCTAAGAACATAAGTTTGCCTGTTGTCCATCCACTTCACGTGCTACTTTGTCGAGTCGATATGGTGCACAGCATTCTTAATTGTCTTTCTAGTTGTTCCGTAACATTCTGATTTTGCTTTTTCAATGTAAATGGTTCACTATCACCATACAAATGTCTATCTCACACTTACATGATTGATGTTTTGCTTTTCTACTCCATCGCAGACATTGCAGGCTGTTGATAAATTGGCTACAACTCATGAACATCCTTTGGCACTGCTTGCAGAAGAGACTAGGAAACTTATCCGAAAAGAATCAACCTTTTATTCATCAATATTGTCTCAGCGCCATCCACAAGCACTCATTATATCAGTGTCACTTCTCCACAGATTATACGGAAACAAGTTGGTAATACTTTCAGACTTCTTGAATCTACAAGTATAATTTCGTCTTTCAAATTCCTGTTACTTACCGGTGCTTCAATTTTTCAGAAGCCATTTCTTGACAGTGCTGAACACTTGACAGAAGATGTAGTATCAGTGTTTCCTGCTGCAGACAGCCTCGAGCAATATGTAATGGCAGCGATAGCTTCTTCTTTCCAAGAGGCGAATGTGGAAGTAGTTTTCCGGAAACTTACTCCATTTAATGTAAGTTATCTTGGTGATTTGTTCACTTTCATTCAGATATTGTGCAGTTGATCGTCTCCTTTCGCTTGCTCCGTTGGGCAATGTTCTCCAAGACCATGTGACCAATTAAGTAATTTGCTGTATTGGCTGGAATGCATGTGATGGAGGTTGCTCTATTTCCTATGAGTGCTTAACTAGAGATTTTTGCATTTTCTTTTGGTAGGTTGAAGCTAAATCTGGAGAGCTAGTGATGAGATGGGTCAACTCACAACTTGAGAGGATTTCAGGATGGGTTGAGCGGGCCATTCAACAAGAGGTATGGATGTCAAATTCCTCGTCTTTACTATGTCAAAATAGTTGTGCTAGCTAATATGAACCTGCTGCGTTTTGCTATTCAGCTATTGACTTGTGTGTTTAATTTCGTGCAGCGATGGGACCCAATCTCTCCTCAACAGCGGCATGGAAGTTCAATTGTGGAAGTATATAGAATTGTGGAGGAGGTATTACATTGAGATACTTTTGCATTAGAGAGCCTGATGTTGTTCCTTTGTGTCTCCTTTGTTGTTATCCCAACATAAATGTAACTTAACCAATATTAGGCATCACCTAAGTGGTGTCAGAGTTATTAACTGGGTGGTATTTGTCTACTCTACTAAAAGATTACAAAAGAAGCTGCCAGGACCAAGAATAGCAATAGTACCCTATTTGTTAATAATGAAGTTGCAGATGGGACATCAAGAGTAATGATGCCATTTATTCTTATTAACGATCAGACCATCCCAAAGAATATGAAGGACAGTTTGTCTAGTCATTGAAGTAGAACATGTCTCTTGCTATCTCATAATTAAAACTCATTTCTCTTCATATCAGACTTTAAAAGTTGTTTTACGGGGCTGAACCTTTCAGCCATTGGAGGTGAATCAAAGCAGACTTACCACATTTTACTATCTTTACAACTACAATCAACTTAGTGTTGCTGCATACCTTTCGACGAATATTTATGTCCTTCAGTGATAAGCGTGTTCCTTTTTGTGCAGACGGTGGATCAATTTTTTGCTCTCAAAGTTCCAATGAGGCCATCAGAAATGAACAGTCTCTTCCGTGGCGTTGACAATGCATTTCAAAACTATGCGAATCTTGTGATGGAAAAATTGGGTTAGTATGATATCTATTTTTCCTCCACTTATTCAGGCACATGGTGGAAACCAAAATTTGTGCTCTTTTCTGTAATAATGTGGGAAAGTATTTATCAAGGTGATCACAAGTTTATTTTTTTTGTACAGCAAATAAAGAAGATTTGATCCCTCCTGTTCCCATTCTCACACGATACAAGAAAGAAGCTGGAATAAAAGCTTTTGTAAAGAAGGAACTATTTGATTCTAAGCCACCTGATGAGATAAGATCCAGCTCCAGAGAAGTACATGTGCAAACAACTTCATCGCTGTGCGTCCGGTTAAATACTTTATATGTGAGTCGGCTTTGTGTTTCTCGTGCTATACCTTACTGTTTTTTGCCCTCTTACTGTTTTTGTATCTCAATCCAAGCTGGTGTTACATTGAGAGAGATGAAGAAGATAAGAATATTACTCTGTATTGGACAAATGGTTTGTCTTGTTTTATGCGTGCTATCATAAGATCCTGGTCTACTGTTAGTCATACAAAGGAATAAAATTGAACTGCATGGACATGTTTAAATCGAGGTTGCTTCCCTGAACAAAATTTAAAATATTTGGTCATTATACTGCTCATCATCTTCTCTTTAGAAAGTTTTTTATTCTCTGCAACGTTTCCATATTTATGTTGTAGTCAAGCTACAGTTCCTTCTTTATAGCTTGCTTGGTGCTTATTAATAGTACCTGCTAATATTCTCAAGATGATTACGAATTACAGTTCAGAGAATAGTTTATTTTTCTCTTCGTGCATGGAGTCACATGATGGCTTTCTTCTGTCTCAGAAATGCTAGAAATGGTAATAAAAGTAATATATTTTAAGAATTAATGTTATTCTATCCTTCAATTTGTCGTGTTGGCATGTAAATGGCTATTTCTGTAGGTGTTCTGTCTCTTGTTTCTTGGGGTACCTTCTGTTGCTGTGATTTCAGGAATTTATTGTGGGTTTTGCAGTATGCCATTAGCCAACTCACCAAGTTGGAAGATAGCATTTGGGATAGATGGACAGCGAAGAAACCACGAGAACATTTTCTTAGTACGTATGCTAGAAACTTAATTCTGTGTTGCAATTAAAACTCGATTAGAAGATTCCTCTTCATTGATTGGTGATCTCTTATTGCTAAGTTATCGACCTTAATGAAAAGTGATTTTATCGACTTTGTAGAGCCTTTGGCCTCGTTACTTATTGTTCTGGATTGCATCTTTTGTTGTTATTCTATTTTGTTAGATCGCCATTTCACTTATCGAAAAAGCAATTGTTTGTCGTACAAAGAGAAAAAAGATATATTACTCTGCTGAATCTGTGATCTGGTCAAAGTGGTTGACTTTTAGCAGACAAGGTCATGTAGCTGATATTCTTTATAGCACAGCAACCATTTTTAATGATTATAGTGCTTCTTTTTGCTGATAGAAAAATCAATGGATGAGAAGTCCACAAGCTTCAAGCAGAAGGGTTCATTTGATGGAAGTAGAAAGGACATTAATGCGGCCATCGACCGCCTGTGTGAGTTTATTGGTAAGAACTATGAAATCATTTTATCTTCATGTTTACATGAACTAAGCTCAAAGATTTTTGTCTCTCTAAATTCAAAATAGCCTCTTGATCTGCACACGTTCAGAAATCAATAACATTTGAAAATGCATCTGCAACAGAAGTGTTTTGATGACTTTGATCACTGCTCTCTGTAAAACTCTTTTAAGGTACCAAGGACCTAAGAGCTTCTTTGTTTACTTTATTTAACAAAAAAATCTAGCTTTTTTTCAAAATATGTCAAAAGTATTTTAGTATCAAACTTAGGCGGTGGAAAATTGAATTTTGTTTATTGCACTGCTGATTGATTATGCTTTTGTGCAGGAACCAAAATTGTCTTCTGGGACCTGCGGGAGCACATGATTGAAAATCTATACAAATACTCTGTTTCTCAGTCTAGGTTTGAGGCAGTAATTGAACCTCTTGATAATGTAAGAACTATACTAGTCTAACGCACATCTCACTGCTTCTTTAGAAAGCAATATCTTTATCAATCTCAGTACTTTCTATTGTTATGTAAATGCTGTAGGAGCTTAATCAACTTTGCAGCGTTGTCGTGGACTCTCTCAGGGATCGTATCGTCACCAGTCTTCTTCAGGCTACTCTGGTGGGTCCCTTCTCGCAAAGAATTATGTTGATTCTCTATTCCAAGTACGTCGTGTATATCTGTAACGTATTTCTTCCCTTTTCCAGGATGGTTTCCTAAGGGTTATATTGGATGGAGGACCGTCAAGAACGTTTACTGCAACTGATGCCCGACTATTGGAAGAAGATTTGGAGATTATAAAGGTAAGATCTGGTCAACTATCGCTTCCGTTTTCCTAGCTGATGATAGAAAAGGAACCTTCACAGAAAGTTTTGTCAATGTGTTGTCCTTTCAGGAATTTTTCATTTCTGGAGGAGACGGCCTTCCACGGGGCGTAGTCGAAAATCATCTTGCTCGGCCCCGGCACGTAGTCAAGTTGCACAGCTATGAGGTAATCGTGTTTTCTGTTCTGCAAAAATGGTTAAAATTGTTCCATGATCACTCATCTGATTAGAATTTTCTCGGAGGGATCAAATGTAAACATCGTTTTACTTTGTTGCAGACGCGGGAGTTGATCGAGGACCTGAAATCGACTAGCGGAATCGAAAGGCAGGGCGGCAGCAAGCTTGGCGCAGATACGAAGACTCTATTGAGAATATTATGTCACCGGTCCGAGTCGGAGGCCTCCATGTTCCTGAAAAAGCAGTTCAGAATACCCAAGTCTTCTATTTAGTTGGAACATACATTATAAAAGGGGTATAGGTGATTAGTAGGATCACAATGTTCTTAATCTTTGCTTTGTTTTGTATTCATTTGCATCCATTTTTATCCAAAATTTATGTCCACACCCTTGTCAGAACTTGGCATTGACTACATAAACAGATCACTTGCAAAAGTTGGATTAATGTTACTTTTTGGACGAAATCAATCAGTAGTACCGCACACGTGAAAGTGGACGGGTGCCATCTAATCTATTCTCCGTTATGACAGGGCCCAGGCCGCTGGTAATGAAAGCCGTACGCTAGAGGGCTAGGATCTGATCTGGGGGCTAAGCACACAAACGGCCTGGAGTCTCAAATAAAAATCCGAATACACGCCTGAGAAAAAAGGGCATAGGACCAGAATATGGTCCAAGACCAAGGATTCCTCATCTAAGTGGCAGTGGACATAAATTTAGGGCAGTAGTGTGTGTGTGTGTGTATATATATATATATATATATCACTTTTCTCATTTGTGTACTTTTATCTTTCACATTTTTTTTCCACAATTTCTCTACCATTACTGTGATACCCAGGGTATTTGTATGTGTGAAAATGTTTAAGTGATTTGGTTATTACTATCCATATCAATAAGGTGTACATTTTTTCGGGCACGCATCCTGAATTTTTTCAAGATTAAACACATTTGGCCGAAAGTAAGAGCATGATAGATGACCTCCGGAGAAATTTTCCAGAGTACATGCGAATAAGGACAAAACACGTTACATTGTGTATTTTCTCGCATCTTAGTGACATAGAGATAAGAGAAATTGATGATAAGCTAACTGTAGCTAACAAAGATCGGAGTGCCACACAGATTGGTTGGGTGAGAGTTTGTCTCCGACACACTGCCCTCTTCATCCTTTCTCACTACCCTCCTCCCCCTCTCTCCATGTTAACATTGGATATTCTCAAAATTGAGGCAAAACCAGATTACACAAATTAACTAACACATACCAAACAAAACAACCTTGTTCATCTCTTCAGGAAAGAGACCACCATACCAAATGAGAACCATTAATGTGAATATCACCGACAAAATTTGTCATAATCAGGTTGTTGAAATTATTTCTCTGATGCAGTAACGCATCACATACC
>SOPF01006552.1:0-14521 GCA_012979155.1 Hypericum perforatum | reverse complement strand
ATCTTCAGTTATTTGCTCGGAGAGTAAGGAGGTTTGCACCTGCAGTACAACCTGATTAGAAACTTAAAAATTTTATGCTCCAAGGACTACGGTAGATGTTAGATATCAGACCGACGAACTGACTCGAAGAAGTCACGCCTAGAATTAATAAGCAGGTGAGACTTCATCTCTGATTGAAGGACAAACCTTGTTCTGCAACTTGCTAGAAGTCAAACGAGAGGTCGGAACTTGTCTTCCGTCCGAGCTACAGGAAGGGGAAAATCCGTGTTTCTTGATATGCCTTCCTCTTCCAACAGCATGAGCATTGCTCTGAAAAATCTGTGAGTCCACATCCATATCCGAGCAAACATAATCAGCTGGCATCCCACAACCATCCGATGAAGGGGCGAAGAATAACGGCCCAGGAGCACTATGATTTTGAGGGAGGCCTTCGAGCAGGGAGTTCCTGAAACAAGGTGCCGTGTTAAAAGGCGAATACCAAGTCTAAGCTAGACATTCTCTTAACCCGAGAAGCTTACGCATGATTAGATCTACATGGATACGTGCATCAAATTCAGTTACATAAACCGAAGAAGTTAAGCTGTACATGAAAGAGTCATCCATCTGCCCAATTCCTTCCAGGTAATCATCCATCCGGCCGACAGAGTCGTCCTCCGAAGATCCGAGACTCGTTGCAGCCAACCCATCCAGACACCTTCTTTGGGAGTCTGAACACTCATTACTCAGGAATTCTTCCATCAATCCTGATCCATCGTCAACCAAACCAGCGTCATCAGCCTCAGCGCCTTGCTTGTTATAACTAGGAAAGGGTAGACCTTCAGGTGCCATGACTCCCCATTTCGACCAGCTCCCGGGTGATGGAAGTCTATCAGAGATCTCCTCATCTTTGGGAACAACAAGGTCATCAAAAGTATCTCCATAATACAACTCCATGGATCTTCTGCTTATCTGAAAATCATGATTAACCAAAACAAACGCAAATCAGTGTCCTAAAACATCTATTCAGCTTCACACTCTACCTAGTTCATAACATCAGAAGAACAAATCAATTACCAAGCCAAAAAAAAAAATCAACTAAAAAGATGGATTAACAGCTGAAATCATCTAAAACCAAAAGCCATACTAATGAAATTGAAGCTTGAAAAACCCTAAAGGAAGGTTCTTTGATCACTTCAACCACAACACAACAATAAGCTTGAACTAGACAGAGAAGAACAACTTACTTGGTCAGATTGAAACGGGGGAATACAAAAATACCCAAATGCTATTTCGGAGGAATTAAGCTGTCAAATGGATAAGGTAATTGAAATTCAATGGAGGGTTTTCTCAAGAAGAGAAGAAAGAGTTGGCTTTTGGAATATAATTAAACCCAGATTCAGACCGGTATCTGGTGCTCCTTTTTTCTAGTATGGTCTGTCTGGTAATATGAATGAGAATAGAGTTAATTTTGGAGTATGTTTCAGCAAGTGGACAAGTGGTTGTTTACTTAAATTATCTCAGACTAATTTTATTTAATATTAAAATTCTTTCAAAAATATTTAGCATAGGAACATTATTCACATAGATAGTCCGAATTAGATCACTCAATAATATTATTTTATTTTCTTTTATTTACAACATCTTCCTAAATTAGAACGTATAATATTTGTTGGCGGATGTTTTCCAAGGAGAGAGAAGAGGGCAAGCATCAGTAGCCTTCTGTTAATTTTTTTTTTTAATTTGATTTGGCTTTTGGAGAGAAGAGAGAGAGAGAGAGAGTGGGTGTGAGATTTGGTGTTTGTGGCTGAGAATTGAGGCTTCCAAGGGAATTAGTGGCTGAGAGAGCTGCCCATCTAATACTGGAGCGCCATTGGTAAATGGTAGGGGCAGGGCGTCCCAAGAGTGACACGTGGCGTGGCGGAGACCCCATCTTCAGGGTCTGTTGCTTTCAGGAGATTTGGGCGGGAGCGGGGAGACGTGCCTCTGGCTGAGTGGGGTTGACGAACACCTGGACGGTCGAGATTGGAAGTTGGGGGATAAGTACAGACAAATTTTGCTGTCGTATTTCGCTTGATTTATCATGCTTTGTTTGCCGTTTAGCAATGGAAAGTATCGGCGATAAATTTAGTGGAGACAAATATTAATGATTGAGAGGAAATTGATAATACACAAATATAATGTGTCCTTAATTTCTCTTCTTTTTATCAACATTTGAATTTTTTTTTAAATTATATTTTACCTCAAAATTTTTACTTTCTATATTTAGTTTAAATTTTCGTAAAGTTCACACCTTTATTTTCGTAAAGTACACCGTATTAACTCGTCACCTGCTCCCCTCATCTTTCTCTCAACGCCCATCTTCCGGATGGCCCAAGTAAGAAAATTACCAACCTCTTCTTCTTACGAGAAAGGCTTCCAATTTTTTTCTTTGTTTTGCAATTTAGTTATCAACTCTTTCTTCCTCGCCAACGGGTAGATTAAGAAGTTTTTCATAATCGACGACTCTCAAGAAATGATCTTCCATAACTGATGACTCTTCATAATCGACGATGCAGAGATCGAGATATTCGGGTTCACGCACACCAGTCATCCGAAGCTCGACCTCGCCATCGACAAAACTTATGTGGTCGACCCGACCTCAACCTCGTCAAGGTCCGGGGTGGCACACTCCTAAGGGAGAAGATGTTAGAAGCCGTCTCTGATCGATTCTTCATTGTCGTGGACAAGACCAAGTTTGTGTCCAGGCTCGGGGGCATCGACTCGCAATGTCGATGGAGGTGGTCTAGTCCTACTAGAAGTACAATCTTATTTGGCTTGAGGGTCTCTTCGAGGGGAGGGCCTCATGGAGGCAAATCAGTTCTGCTCGAAGTACAATCTAGTCCGGCTCGAGTATTGGTACCTTGTTAGATAATATTGGTACTTGATGATGTGTGTATATTGTTCGATTGTTACTTTTATATGGATAATGGTTCCACGATGTGAATATTGGTACTTGGAGATGTAAATATTGGTACCATAATATAACAATATTGGTAACCCCTTAGAATAATATTGGCACCTGATGATGTGTATATTATTGGATTGTTTTATATATGGATATTGGTCCCCTGGGACATGAATATTGATACTCGGGCATGTGAATGTTGGTGCCATAATATAGCAATATTGGTACATGTACTACAATATATATATATTTATTTATGTTAACGGTACCTTAAGATTAATGATTTGGGATAAATTGCAGGAGTTGGTGAATACTACAGTGTAGTGGAAAGGGATAGGTCTAGCGTGAAAATCCTTGGTCGCGTCTTATAGCACGTTGTTAGCCTCCATGCTACACATGGTTTGACGATGAATAATAGCAATTATTCGTCGAGACGGTGTAAGAACAATGGAGATCAGTTTGGATTTGGGACTGGTTCAACCAATTTAGCATCCTTCTTCAAAGAGGCATGAAGGAGAGGAAGCACGATGGCGTCCTACAAGTCTTCCAAGGAGAGGTATAAGGCATAGTTTTTTAGTACTGGTTTTTGTGGCAAGAATTTGAGATTTGGAAAAATTGGAATGGACGAATGATAAGATTTTTGGCGATGATGGTAGGTTTAAATTGTTAGTTATTTAAATTGTTCCATAATTTTAGGGATTAAATAATATTGTTATTGAATAATTTTCTTATTTTATAATTTTCATATCTTTATTTCCTACTTTTTAAGACCCATTATACTATTATGCTTAAGATATTACTCATTAGTCTCTTTCGGTACAGACTAATCTAGTTCCAATCTGAACTCGACAGAATTTGCTAAAATTTACAAAATTAAGATTTTTACACTTTTTAAAGTGAATCTATATTTTGATCTTTATCCTCATAAAAATAAAGATTTGGGTATGATTGAGTTCCAAACATATCACTTATGATTAGATCGATCCAAAATTTGAGTTATTTGAAATTATTTAATTTTTAAAAAACTATAACTTTTATTTGATTGTACTTAATAATTAAAAAATTATAAATGCAATTGACGTGTTCACTGAAATAAGTCATACAAAATTACACAACAATAAATTAATATTGTTTTGTGAAATCAGATCAAATACATGCACAATATTGTATATTCATATTTATGTACTCATCATTTTTAAAATTTAGAATCTAACAAAATCTGAGTTGAAATGTTTAATCTGGATCGAGATAGATCCTCAAAAATAAACTGTCATATTATTGAGACTGGATCTAGTCATGTACATACAATGCACATTACTAACATGGAAAAATAAATCATTTAAATATAATTAATCAAACTATTCAAATATATAAGCGAATTTCAAATGTACATAAGAAAACAATCATGTAAAACTATTCAAAAATATATAAGCAAACTATTTCAATGACCATGACAAACCGAGTGAAACTATTCAAACATACACAAATAACATATCGCATGAAACTATTAAACATATATAAACAAACCATTTCCATGTCCGCAACCATCCAAATAATCATTCAAACGTACAAGACAAAACTATTCAAATATATGTAAGTGAACCATTCATTATAACTGAATAAAACTATTTTAATGTACTAAGCAAAATCATTTCAATGTCTAGAATGCTCCTTTATTATATGACCAAATTCAGTCTCATCCCTATTTATGGTGAAGGTGGAGTAATGATGATGTTGGATACATGAAATTGAGTTTGAGGTTTGTACGAGATTCTAAGAAACTAGAACTTCTATTATGTTGAAGAGAGTAATACTTATCTTTATATTGACCTACTCATAGGCCTTACCACGGTTTGAATTAAAATAATTTTAAATTAAATTTGTTCAAATTTAAATTTATCAAAATATTAAACTATATTCTATTTATTTAAGGACGTTCGTTCGAAGAAGAAATAAATACGAATTATAAATCTTTAAATATGAACAGAATCCAAATTGAACTCAAATCAAATTCGAATGAATTCTTAAATATATAATTTTTAATAAATAATAACAAAATTAAGAATAAATGTTTAACATTTAAAAAAAATTAAATTTTGTGCGTGTACTCAATTTACCAAATTAAGTTGCTTATAGTTTAGATTTTTAAGGCTGAGATTTTTTTTAATAATTACGAAACATCATTAAAAATAAATGAAGATTTTCATAATATGACGAGAAACAGAGGAAGGAGGCGGAGAAAAAAGAAAAAATGGAGAAAAAATAAAAAAAATCAAACCAAACAAAATCCTAAACGAGCAAGAATAAGAGTTAACTCGCTACTATAATAAAAACTCTATTCAAGCACATCCACAAGTTGAGTGGTAAAAAGTAGAGATAAAACTAGTGTTAGACCAGATTTCTGTTATCCAACACGACCCCGAGGAGTGACGCCCTACTCACCACCGAGAATTGCTGAGGATGGATGCCAAAGCCACATGACACAAAAGTATGAATCCAATACCAACCACCTTTAAACACCCAAGTAGAGGGACGCCAAAGCTAATCACAAGTAACAATCCACGAAAGCCTGTTGTACTTACAAAAGTCAGAACACATATCAGCAGAAATCACAAATATGTAAGCCCATCATCCAAAACCAGATTATTTGCCCTCATATGCACATATAGTTAGGTCTGAATTAAAAAAGGGGACAAAGCTCAATAGGAATCTAAATAAGGCATGACCTACCAAAGGCAGACACAGACAGAGAAAAAATAAACAATAGTCCGCTTAAAAGTAAGTCCACCAAAATAAAAGTCAAATCATTTCTCTATAATATTCTCTGTGACTGAGCCTATATCCAAAAGAGACAATACTTAAAAAAATAGAGATGGCCCGTGAAGGAAACACACGCACCTCAACAAACATGATTACTTGGGCTGGAAAAAAATATGGCCCATCAAAAACCAAGCTCGAGGAAATCAATTCTCGCAGCCTAGAATTTTCAAATCTTAAGAAAAAGAGTTGATTGCCCCTACCACTTCCAAATTTTAGGCACCCTTTCATCTCATCTTCTTCTTTTTCACACTTCACTTCTCCTCCTCCTAATTATAATCCCTAACTAAATCCCTAAAACCCCCAAGACTACAAACCATCTGCTACCACCGCCTACCCAAATCAGCTCAAGCAGAGTACGATGTCATCACAGTTAAAAAAGATCAGGAAGGAGCAGGCGCTCAAGTGTCTCTCAAAGTCTCTTACCATGTGGCTCAACTTCCTGACCTAGAACTTGGCCTCCTGCAGATGGGGAGTGATGATCGAGAGTGGGAGTGATGACGTGGTAGGGTTGTAGAAGAGGCAGTACGGTGAGACTACTGGTAGGAGGTGCCCGAAGAGGTAGAGGGGCAACGAGGTAGAGCTTGGAGATATTTAATTTACTCTTATTTGACTAAAGGGAAAAATCGATATTTCAGATCCTTTGTTATTAGAGAAATTTTTTAATTCTGGTCCAGGGACCTAAAAGTGATATTTAATCGAATTAGAGGGAGTAAAGTTTCTTTTTAGAAATAAGAGAGGCAAAAATAGTAATTTAATCAAAGGTTAGAAATTTGAGGGCAATCAAATTTATGGGCCTAAAAAAGGAAAGTGGACAGAAGTAAAGATGGACCTAACCTAGTGAAATAATGAGTCCAAATTGACTTGCCATGGTGACAACAAACTTTGTTTCTTTTGCAAATTTCATTAGGAAAAGTTCAATACTAATCCTTGTAGTTTCACATTTTTTCGCTATGATCCTATAGTTTAAAAATGACTTTTCAATCATATAGTTTCTCTTTTTTTCACTTAAGAGGCTCCGAACATAGAAATTACAACTGATTTGGCATCCTGTGGCTTCATCAATTCTCACTTGAGTACCCTATAATTTTTGGACCGTAGAACCAGTCCAAGTTTTGAAAATTTCTATGAGTAGCTGGTTTCGTTCTTTGGTCTGCTTGTTTTTGACAAAACGACTTTGTTTCATTACCAATGTGTCTGTCCACGTATTTGACTCGAAAAAATGCTGGAGCTGATGTGGTTAGTTAGGCAAATATCCATTTTAGTACTCTGATTTTAATACTATATTTTAAGATTCCCTTAATTAAAAAATCCAAAACCCTAATTTCCCCCTTTTTTCCATTCTCCCATTCCTCAACTTTTCTAAGCCTAAAAAATCTTCCTTCCCCTTTAGCTTCGAAAATCCACCACCAATTCTTCATTCTCGCCAGTGATACCCAAGACTAAAGACAAACCCAATTCTCCCACCTTAGGCGCGAGTTATTCACAGCCTGTCCGAGCCAAGCTTCTTTACCTCAGATGTGAGTTGTTAAGGGGTCCTTCCTACCTATGCCAAAAACTATGAGTTGTAATTTAGCTTTAATTTGGTCGCATAGAGCTTCAGGAGGAGGAAGGAGTGCTTCTCCAGCATTTGGGTTCCAGAAATCAGTGGAGAAACTATGGTGGTGTGGTATAAAATCATCCATGAACAAAAGATAACATGGGAATGCAATCTTATGGGTGTGGTAGATTCAATGAGAATAGTGGAAGTGGAACTTTTTCATGTGGTTCGATCCACCTCCTTGCAAGTACAGTATAGAGTTGTTACCCAAAGTTTTTGCCTCTGTTACGCGTAAACAAGCTAAAATTTCCATGCTCGAGACAACCGTGAATGGCTTAGAAGCTAAAGTTGAAGAGCTGAAGGAAGATCTCTGTGTGGTGAAGATTGCTTTGTGCAAAAGTCAGAAGAATTACAAGATGTATCGAAATGTTATATGCGTGATTGTAGTTCTGATACTTGCAATGTATCTTCTTACATGAACTCGGTAATGAATCTTCTTATATGAACTCGGCAATCTATGTTCTGATTATGATGAAATAAAAGTTGAAAGGTGAAATTGCATTTATCAACTAGTCGGACTGCGAATCATGACCCAGAACATCCTGGGTTAGCATGAAAAAATAGTAACCTTGTGAACCGCCCAATTTTTGGTGGAACTGGGTGATTTTCCCATAAAATCAGGATGGACCGAGTGGTTTGACCAGAAATTTGATATTTTTATATATTTTTTATAAAATGTGTAGATTATTTTCCTACATACCTATCTATATTTTAAAAAATTACATTAAAATATGAAGGAAAAATAATTCTGATCTGATCGGCCTAACCACCGGTTAGACTGGTTGACCCGGGATCAGACCACCCAAATCTGGGTCGACCTCTGGGTCATTTTTTAAAACCCTGACCATAATGCTCAATCTCAAACTGACGAGGACCACATGGAGTTGCAAAATAGTGACCTGCTGCCAACTTGATACGTTCTAATACCTTCACAATGTTGGGACAAATGCGTCCGTTGTATGCTTTCATGCTTAATCTCTTTTGGTGATCTTCTTCATTAAGTTTTTTCTAATCTACTCTAACATAGACAAGATTGGCATGCCTTTCCTTTTTAAGATAGACGAATTGAACGATTCGCTGATGTTATTCACAATTAAATCCGTCTTTCAATTTGTACTGAAGTGGCTTCTAGACCAAGTAGATGGCTCATTCTTCATTAAGAACTTCATAGCTTCCTCAGCCAAAGACAACTTCTTCATTTCATCTAAATAGTATTTCCATTTAGCAACACTCCTAGTTGAGGCAGCAACCCAAAGTAGGTCTGTTACAACTCTCGCTAAATTTGTATTGGTCGTGACCACTTGGTCTAACATTTGGTTATTTTGTTTTGATCGGTGTTAGTACTGTTGTATTGAATTCGTCGACCTTTGGGGGAATATGAATAACTTTTTCGTGTGAACTCCAATTTGGATGATTTCAAGTCGAGTAAGTCCGTAACACGTTAGTCTACGATTTTCGTGTTTTGAGTTTTGTGATTTGAGCCTTGCATTTTAGAGTTTTTGGCGAATTTTGATTGGGTTAGGAATAGTGGTACTATAGCGGCGCTACGAAGTCATAGCGGCGCTATGTCATTTTGGTCACGCGATCCTAGCGGCCCGTAGCGGCGCTACGTAAGGCCAGCTGCGTACACTTTTCTTAGAAAATTCATAACTTCCTCAAACAACCTCCGATTTGAGTGATTTCAATTCGAGGATGTTTGTAACATCCTGAACTACAACTTTTTTGATTTGAGTTTTGACATTAGAGGATTTATTTGATGGGATCATGTGAGAGTTTTTAGAGCTCGGTTTTAGATACGATTATCATCGGTATTGAGAGATTTTATGAAATGGTTAGCAATATTGCAAATATGGATTAAAGCTTGATTTGAGGACTTATTAGAGCTTAAGTAAAATTAAATGAGTGATTTTGGATGACTAGAAAGGCCAAGGATCAAAAGAGAAAAATGTTGCCCACTTGTGTTTGGTAAACTTACCATTTATGGAAAGTTTTGGAGATATTTTGGAGAAATATCTAAGGATGTGTGTGAGTGGTTTTCATTATGCTCATCCATTTAAAACAAATAGAGAGAGAGAGAGAGAAAGGAGGAACAACGTGGAGAAGAAGGGAAGGAGAAAGAGAAGAAGCTTTCCTTGGATTTGTGACTTGGTAAGTTGATTTTAGACTTAAGTTTATAAGAATTAAGTATAGATCTATTCAATACCTTGAATTAGGTGTAAGCTTGTAAGGATTTGAGTACTTTGTAATTTTGGATGATTTGGAGTTTGAGTTTTGATGGTTAAAATAGATGATATAATAGTTATAGGTGTTGATCTATGTTGAAGTTGTGATTAGAGAATTATTGTGTATATTTTGGAAAACCTTAAGTTAAAACCTTGTTAAAGAGAATATGTGGTTAATGAGATTTGGTTGATGTTATGAGAAGATATGGTGATTATAGATGATGATCTATGGTTTGGTGTTGGATTAGAGGACTTTTGTATATTTTTGGAGACTTTGTGTGAGGGTTTGATATTAGGGACTTAAGTATGATTTTCGTCATTTTCCTTATGTTGAGAGGATGATGTTTGATAGAAGGTTATTCTTATTATTTAGTTGATCGCACCTTACCATTTGAGCAACATGGATCATGAAGTGGTGTGTGGATCACTTTTGGAGCATTTGGACAATTTGGTTAAGATAGGGAGATATTATCCCTAACCTTTGTTTTGACTAGTATTATTTGTTATAAACTTGTGATGTTGGTCGATATGATGATTATGTGGTTATATGATGAATTGTGAAAGTGAGTCTGTGTTTTGTGTGATTTGATGATTTTCGGTTATGCATGGTTTTGATAAATATGAGTCTTGTGGATTATGAATACATGGTTAATACATGGTTTTGAACATTATGAATATGTGTATGATATGTGTGAGTCAATTTGTGAGATGGCGGATGATGACGTCTACCCGTGACCAACCGGGGATGTTGGCACATGTGCACATGTTTTGGGGATATATTGGATTTGATACGATTATGATATGGCTGGCGGAGTTTGATTATGAAAGTACTATAAGATATGGTATCCCAGTGTTGTGAGAAGGAGTGACACATTCTAGACCTATCCGAAGTCCATCCATTTATGTGGCGTTTGTGACTCTAAGTTTGGGTCGAAATGTGTCTATGTGTATATGAATATGATATGAAGTTTGCGATGCCATATTCGGATCGGAACGTGCCTATGTGTATGATTATGAATTTGTATTTGGTTATGAATTAATTACTTGTGATGTGCTATATGTGAATTTGGTAACATTTGTCCATGCATGAATTTGAGTCTATGCTTGTGGTTGGTTAGTTAATTATAGGTTAGTTTTAATATCCTCTATTAAGTACTTCCAAGTACTTACCCCCTCCTCCACAGGTGACGAAAGTTAAGGATTGTGACGTCTGGAGAGTCTTGGTTGTTTATACGTTTGAGATTATTGTCTACTTCTCGGGTTGCTAGAAGTCTCCAGATGGTATTTCTCTTTGTGATCTAGTAGAGTCACTCCATTGTACATATTATAAATCCTGGATTTGTATGACTTTAGAATTATGCAAGAATAATTGTAAGTATTATGTATGAGAATATTTGTATCATATATGTAATATATGAATTTACGCTTCCGTATTTGAATTATGCTTCCGCAATTCGATATGTGTATATGTATGAGGCTGGTTGGACCACGGCTCTTCAGTTTGGAGAGCGTGATCCAGCGCCATATCGGTGGCCCAGATTTGGGTCGTGACAGAGTTGGTATCAGAGCTCTAGGTTAACAGAGCTATAAGGTTATCTGAGTTTTGAGTTATCAAAGCTATACGTTTATCAGAGCTATAGGTTTTTAGAGCTCTAAATTGGACAAGCTTAAGTTGAGTTTGAATTATGTGTTATATATAATGGAGCATAGGATTTGTCATATCTTTGTCCTCTTTTGTGTGTCAGTTCTTTAGTGTGCCTAAGTTTTATATGATAGTATGAGAGGATATGATCATTATGCCTAATAACTCTGAGATGAGAAGGGAAGGAAGAACAAATTGGAAATATTTTGAGTATCGTCTTGAAAGTCAGATTTATTGGTTGAGTTCATAGTTGAGCAAGCTCAAAGAGAAAAGCTTGGTAAGATGATTCTTGGGGATTTGAGGTAAATTTTGAGACTCTGAGATATTGGAATATATAAATGAGTTGATTTTAAGTGATGTATGGATTGCATTTGAAGTGTGTGACCTATTCTTGAATGGTAAAATTGTGACTGAACTTGGCATGTGCTTCGTTGAGGTTCAGTTGGCAAAATAGAATTATTGTGTATGCTTGTTTGCATAAGTGACTTGTATATAGGGTATATACATATGTGATATTCGGTAACAAACCAAGTGTTTAAAGGATTTGAGTTATTTGGTTACTTTTAGATGATTCGATGTTAAAATGGGTATGGACTGGTTATCATGCCATCATGTTATGGTGGATTATTTTAAATAAGATTATGAAGTTTAAACCTGAGGATGAGTCAGAATCTTTATACTATGGTGTTGGGATAATGAGTCCATCAAGGCTTACCTTATGTCTGAAAGATTCCAGATTATTAAAAAATATGAGATGGATAAGGAATATATCTAATTTTGATATGACCATATGGTATGGCACTGCTGAGTTAAGAAAGTTGAAGATTGAATTACAGAACTTGTTGGATAAGAAAAATATTTTGTCTAGTATTGCACCATGGGGTGCTCTGATGATATTATTTGGAGGAAGGTTGAGAGTTTGGAATCATATGTTGATTATCGGTAACTCAATGAGGTAACAATTTGCCATTTGTATCTTATTTCATGTATTGATGATTCGTTGATCAGTTATGAGATGCCAAGTAGTTTCAAGATTGACGTAAGGTCAGGGTACCAGTAGTTGAAGAATAGAAAGGAAGATGTATGATCAAGATAGCTTTCAGAACTCGGTATGGATATTGTGAATTCTTAGTTAAATTATTTGGTCTTATGAATACTTCTGTTTTCTTTATGGGATTGATGAATCGGGTGTTTAAGACATATTTGGGGCAGATTATGGTAGTCTTTATGATGATATATTAGTTTACTCACGGACTGAGGAAGAACATGAAAGATATCTTTGATTGGTCTGAAGACATTACTGGATAATCAGTTATATGACAAACTTCTAAGTGTGAATTTTTGGTCACAAGGTATGGCATTCGTAGGATGATTTATTTCTAAGGATGGATTGTTGGTTGATCCAAAAAAGATAGAAACTATGGTTAATTGATCAACTTGTACAAATGTTATGGAGGTATGAAGCTTTCTTGGTTCAGTTGGGTATTACAGACATTTCGTAAAAGGATATTCTAATTTGGTCATTCTATTGACATGACTGACTTAGATGAATGTGAAGTACGAGTGGATAGAAAATTGTGAGAGAAATTTTCAAGATATAAGTACTTTTGAATTAATACAACAATTTTGGCTTCATTGGTTGCAAATGGAAAATATTCGGTATATTGAGATGCTTCTAGATTGGTCTGGGATGAGTATTGATGTAAGATAGAAATTTGATTGTGTATGTCTCTAGACAGTTGAAGAAGTATGATCTTAACTATCCAGTGTATGATTTGGTAATAGTTGCAAATATTTATGTGCTAAAGAATTAGGGATATTATCTATATGGTGAGAGGTTTGAGGCTTTTTTGATCATAATTACGGATATGTATGTCTCAAGTACATCTTTGAGCAATGAGATCTAAATATGAGACAGAAGAGATGGTTAGAATTTTGAAGGAATATTATTATTCTATGTTATGAAGCTTTGATGTTAGTGGTTACGTTATAAAGCATTGATGTCTGCTTTGGGGATAATAGTTATTAGTGAATTTGTCTATTTTATGGATGGTTGCATCAGGGTTAAGGATGAGAACGATGATGATTATCTTATTTGGGGTTGCTTAATGAGGATAAATTCTGTTCAGATGGATTATATCTTATTTCTGTATTCTGCTGTCCTTACCATACATTCTATTTGGGGTTGACATTATGGCCGATGCTTTGAGTGAAAAGTCTGATATGCCAGTAGTCTTCGTATATTTGATTTCAAACATATATGAGATAGTCAACCAAGGGTTAGAATTGACAACAGTGTTGATGGAAATGAGTCTGAACTAATAGGAGAGTTATATATGCAAACTCATCATGATAAATTGTAGAACTTCAGATGAATGATTTTTGAGTTGATGAAGATGGTCGGAAAAGTTGAAGAAGATGAATTGCCTAAATTTTACTCAGTTTAAATGATGTTTATATTATGGTATTCGGGTGATCGTATTTGACATGGAAGATGTAACAAGAGACAATATGGACTTTCTTCAAATTATCTGGGATAGTATGTATTGTGAGAGTTTGTCTATGGTATGCATCTGAGATCTACGAAAATGCATCATGATGTGAGGAATAGTTCTTGATGTGATGATATGAATAAAGATATCTACTTGGGAAGACGACGGAACAGGAGATGTGGATCAGCAAATGTCAAGGGGAATAATGGGAAAGGGGAAGGGGAAGGTGTCGTCGGAGAGAAGTGGTCTGGGAAGTTCTAAGTGTCGAGAGGAAGTGGGAACAAGGAAAAGGAAGGAAAGGGAGAGAAAGGTAGGGGAGGTTGTGGTTTTGGATTTTTGAGTAAAAGGGGATTTTGAAATATGTTATTAAAATCTGGGTACTCAAATGGATATTTGCCTAACTTAACCACATCAGCTTCAGCATTTCTGCGAGTCAAATATGTGGACAGACACGTCAGTAATGAAACGATGTCATTTCGTAAAAAACTAGCAAACCGGAGAACGGGACCAACCAATGATGGAAATTTTCTGAACTTGGACCGGTTATACGGTCCAAAAAGCACAAGGTACTCAAGTGAGAATCGGTAAAACCATAGGGTACCTAAGTGTACTTTTCCTTTTTTCACTTAAGAGGATCCGAACATAGAAATTACAACTGATTTGGCACGTCGTCGTTTCGCCCATGCCATTTCATCCTCTACTCTTGTATCTTCACAAACGGAGAAACAGAACCAACGAGGGTGAGCAATCCGGCGTCGTACAGGCTCTGTAGAGAGAAGAGAAAAGAGAGATGTCTTTCACGCTCCGGGCGGTGAAGGTGGCGCC
>SOPF01006489.1:0-11037 GCA_012979155.1 Hypericum perforatum | reverse complement strand
TTGAGTCTTTAGACCACTTCATCGGTTTAATTGTAACGATTCCAATTCAGGAGACTTAAATATTTTCCACGCAATTTTTTTCTCTCTCTCGAAACGACATCGAGATCGTCGATCAGTAATTAAACAAATCATGTTTTAATCGGACAATGTCTAAAAATTAACAAAATCATCATATACAATTTTAGATACGTTTTCAAAATTAAAATTCAATTTTTTTAAAAAAGTGTAACATTTCATTCAGGAAATATAAAAGTTCAGCAATTTTGGGGTGAGAAAACACCCAATCCACCGAAAGAATGCCTATCCTACAATTTTTGCACAAACAATCAGTTAAATGTTTGTTTGAGCAAGAGATATTGTTGGATTATATAGCATAATTAACAAATAATTATGCAAATAATCACATGCACAATTAATCATAAATTAAGGCAATTAAAATACAATTATCTCTTGTAGCGTGTGCATATGAGGTCCAGGATCGTTGTTGGTGAGTTGCCGGTCAAAGCTCGATCACGTTTGAAATGAATCGGAGTCCGGGTTCCATGAATGTACCTATTCGTATATCTACCGAGAATATCAGTGACTAAACTGATATTCCCGTTTCTGAGTGTATTCTGGGAGTGGTCTTCTTACTGAGTGGTCACAGGGGATCCCCTTTTATAGGGAAAAGTCCGTGTCAACTATTAGGCCTAACTCCCCCAACCTTTGGCTTTATGTCAATTTAGTCATTATCACATTTTTACCTAATTTTGTAATTATATGGAGTTGGCATTTTTACTTTTAACCTACCTTTGGATTTTTGTGGAGCTGGAATTTTGGCCTAACAATCTCCCACTCATTCATTGTTGGTCACAGTCAATAATGGATGCAATTTAGGCCCAAAACCCAAAAATAACACTCATTCATTATCGACCACAGTCAATAACGTAGAGATAACAATTTATAGGATTTCGTGCAACCAGCACACGTCGAGTACGTTGAGCTAAAATTCAAAAGCATCGACACACAAGCTAACTAAATAGTAGCATCTCGACATCTCACATATAATAAAGTGTGCTTTCACCCTAGGGCTCATGTCACATTCTATTGTTCACACTATGATTTCAAACACTTTTATTCGTGTCCACTATTGTACTTTTCAATACAATTGGTGTACCTGGACAACGAATCTCGAAATATGATGAACAAAGTTCCTTCTCCCTTAACTATATTCTTTCCATAATGATTCAAACTGCTTTTCTAATTAGTCCTGCTAGGTCGAATCAATATGCCATAACCTTTTCATGGACTAACTAAACTAGTAGCATTGAATCACACTTCCAGAATATGTTTAGGATCTTAAGGGCAAAGATCGAGAATCACAGTTCACGAAATGCGGTCTCACACGAGGAATTGTGAAATCAATGAACATTTATCCCATCCGATGGTCGAACAGCACATAAGATACTCATTCTCATGTTATGATGTGAATTTTTTTACATAGGAACGCATGTCAATTAATACCATACTAGAGTCATAGCCACAGCTTAACTCTAGGCTTTAAGACAGAAGGTATGATAAGTTCCACTTAATACTTATCATATGGATTACAGAAGATCCAAATGCAATAACTCATTATTACACCCCATAACTAATCTTGCTCTCATAGCAAGATGGCATTCCCATCGTAGGACATTGCACGTCTAAATATCCAACAACTGCCTCATCTCAATCAAGAATCAACACATTTGACTCCCATTGAGGTAAATACCCGTGTGAGTGGGCTACTTCTCTGTCTGACATGTTACTCAAGATGTTCATATTGCCAAAAACAAAACTTCTTATTTATTAATGAAACTATCATAAACCTAATGACTTTACACATTTCTCAAACAGTTTTTGAGATAATGCTTTGGTCATAAGGTCAACAACTATATCTAGTATAGATATATATTTCACACACAAACTTTTAGAGTTTTTCAACTCTACACTTAGCCTTGCAATTGAAACACGAATCCTTCGCAGAAGCTATGGCGACTTAGTTATTACAGAATACTCCTAATGAGCATTTTGTAGTAGCATTCAAATATTTTAAAATTTCCTTGATAGTTTTTTAATGAGCATTATCTGAATTCAATTGATATCTATCTACAATGCCAATAGCACAGCAAATATCAGATTGTGTACACAATATTGTGCACATCAGGCAACAAAATGTATTGACTCAGGAAATCGTTTCCATATTCCCTATTTGTTTAGCTATATTTGGATACAAATCTTTGCATAGATTATGACCTTTCACTAATAGGACATACTTTGGATTACTATGGTCACAATCAAAATGTTCTACTACTTTATGAACAAACATCTCTTGTGAAGGAGATATTGTCATTTTCGAATGATTCCTCAAATCATAACTTCGAGTATGTAATCAGTTTCACCTATGTCTATCACATCAAAGTTGGAAGAAAACCAAGCTTTGATTTTGACAAGTAGTCCTATGTCATTTATAGCCAAGAGTATGTCATCAACATACAAAGTAATGATGACAAAATTCTTACCTGATTGCTTAACATATACACAGTAATTTTCGTGAATCATAATAAAATCATTTTCCATGATAATATTATGAAAACGAATATACCACCATCTTGACGATTGCTCAAGGCCATAAATTGAACAATTCAATTTGTAAACCTTTGTTTACAGCCTTTTTGGATGTAGCCCTCAGCCTAAATTAAATAGATTACTTCATCAAATTTTCCACGGAGAAAAGCAGTCTAAACATCCATATGATTTAATTCTAGATTCATGTTAGCAACCATAGCCAAAATGACCCTAATGGATGAGAATCTAACAACAGCAGCAAAAGTCTCCTCATAGTCTATTTCTGCCTATTGCTTGAATCCCTATACAATCAGACAAACTTTGTATCTTTCGACACTACTGTCTGAATTGCTCTTGACCTTGAGAATCCACTTATTCTCAATAGTCATCCATCCTTTAGGTTGTTCAACTAGATTCTAAACCTAATTATTGGTCATGGAAGACATTTCTTCCTCTATCGTATTAATCTACTCAACCTTTCATGGAGATGACAGAGCACTAGACACATTTCTGGGCTCATCTTTATCCTAAATACTGGTTAGAAAAACTTTACTTCGATTACCAATATTTTTCAGTAATACCAAGTATGCATTAGCCTTACCTTCGATATCAAATCATTAGCGTGGTATACAAGTTCTACTAGAGCTACAAAATTTTCGATTTTGATAAATACCTCTCATATATTCATCATTTTTAGGAATCATATCACTACAAGACAGAAGTTCCATACTCCTACTGAAATAGAGAACTATAAGTCTTTTTGGACTAAGATGACTTTCTTCCAGACCATGTTGAGATGGATAGTCACAACTTTCTATCTCAATTCTCCCACTCGGAAGAAGGGTCCAAAAGGCTCTGGCTCAACTATTTCATAGAGATCAAGGTTTTCACTAACCTTTCTTAATATGAAATTCATTCCCCAAAAACATGACATTATATGATTCAAATTCGGTTACTTGTCCGTTGTCCAGTTCACCTATGAACATGTATCCTTTAGATATCTCTAAATACCTTATAAGGATACTTTTTCTACCTCTCGGTTCTAATTTACCAAAAGTACTTGAGGTAGAATGGACATAGGACGCACACCCCCATGGCTTAAAATAGGATAAATCGAGCTATCGATCTATTCATATTTCATAAGGGATAGTAGCAACAGTCTTAGAGGGTACATGGTTAAGAACATATGTGGTAGTTAGGAGTACGTCTCTATATTGGCAAATTTGTCTCTATCATCGTAGATCTTATCATGTCAAGAAGGATTCTATTCCTTCTTTCAGCAATCCCAATCTGTTGGGATGTACAAAGAATGGACAACTAATATTCAATTCTTTTTTTTAACATAAAGTGCCTTACAATTCATCAGAAAGATATTCACGGCTGCGATCAGTTTGCAAAGCCTTTATCTTTCTATCCTTCTGATTCTCAACAAAACTCA
Source organism: Hypericum perforatum (assembly GCA_012979155.1). Lineage (NCBI taxonomy): Eukaryota > Viridiplantae > Streptophyta > Magnoliopsida > Malpighiales > Hypericaceae > Hypericum > Hypericum perforatum. Next base: position 7,013 of record SOPF01006489.1, on the reverse strand, counting down.
TGTATATTATGAAACAAAAAAATGCCTCTGACTTGTGAGAAATAAGGTATCTCAGACTATATCACAAATAGTCATCAATAAAGGTGATGAAGTAGTATGCACCATATGCTGCCCTCACATCCATTTGACCATATATGTCTAAGTAGACTAATTGAAATAGAAAATTTGCTATAGCCCTAGTATCAAAAAGTTTTCTTGTACTCTTTCTTTCTAGACAAGAAATGCTTCTTGGTAAGATAGACTTTTCTATTTTACCTAGTAGTCCGGCTTTAGCTGGATAATTTAAGCGATTTTGGCCCACATGGCCTAGTCCAAAATGCCATAACATAATATCATCTTTCGATGAATTTATGCTAGTGAGTAAAGAGTAACATTCACTAGGATCACTATCCATAATGAAAAAACCATCCGATTTATATCCAAGGCTATAATAGGAATTATCCAAATACATCCTAACAACGTCGTTTTTAAACAATAATGAAAACCTAAAGATATCAAAGTAGATACAGAAATCATGTTCAAATGAATATCCAGAACAAATAACATATCATGCAAAAGTAGGGCACATCCACCAAAAAGGTGTAATTCATAAGTGCCTTTACCCTTCACATCATTGGACAAATTGTTACTAACAAAATGGTTTTTGTTCTAGTCAACAATTGTCAATATTCAATAAATGAACTATGATCTCTCGCTATATGGTCTATTACTTCTGAATCTATCATTCATATAGAATGTGATTCAACAAGGAGGATCCAAGAAGATACATTAACCTCATACATATTAGAGTTTAAATGTACCTACTTAGATATTTTGCAACCTTTTGCAAAATGTCCCTTCTTATGATAGTTATAATATTTCACCTAGAAATATTAAACTGCATCTTTTCATAGACCGGAAGCTATCTACTTTGGGGTCCTAAGTTTTCTGCCTTTGGATTTTAGGAACCCTTACTCTTTCCTTTCCCTATTTTTCTTTCTTTTCCCCTATGCTATTCAAACTAATCAAATTTGCTTCGGAATAAGATTTTGTAGGAAGAAGATAATCTTCTTCTAACTCAAAAGTGCCTAGCAACATCCTTAAATGTTACTAAGTATTAGAAATGAGTAAGTTTCATCTTCATTTATTCCTAGCTTAGAGACAATAAACAGATGACAGCTTGAATCTGTTACTCATTGCTAAGTATGTGACCAGCCTAAGTCATGGACATCATCCTCAAATATTTCTACATATGAATATTAGGATGCTTTTTAAAGGTATTAAACCTTATCGTTAAAGCACGAAGATTTGACACAAAAAGCTTCCCGAATATCAATTTGAGGGCATCCCAAAGTTCTTTCGCATTCTCATAAACATGAAATTGCATTGTGATATCATCCATCATAAAACTTAGCAATATCAAATGTGCAACAAAGTTCTTTCTATCCAAATAGCATAAGCATGACAATCACACTTATGTTATGTAGTGTTACCTATATCAGGCTTTAACAAAATTATATGTACTAGCTCGAGAACCCCTTGTTCTTCGAACATGTACTAAATTTTCATACTCTAGAATAAACTGACATCTCTATAGGGAATTTAAAATATAAGAACACATCAGAAGTTTGATTTAGGCAATATGAATCAGTTTAGTATAATCTCAAAACTTTAATAACACATAGTCTTTGATTAGTCTCGAAATCAAAGTAGGTCGCTAGAGTACTTCCCATTACCATTCAAGATTTAATCTCCTACTAAGGTCACTAAAAGTTCACATATAGTAAACTCAAGTGGCTCATGAATAAAATAAACACAATTTATCATTCATGTAGTGCAATTATACGTAAACACGCATACAAAAATATAAGTATACAATAAGTACATAACTTATCACATAAGTAACAAGTACAAAACTTATTACAAACTTTCACACATATCTGAGGTTGTACAAACAAAAGTACAAACAATCTCAGGAAAAGGTACATAACCTATTGTGCAAAAGTATTCCCCTAAAACAGAGTATGTATATGGGGAATACACTAGACAATGCAAACCTAATCACACATCAAATCTTTAAAGGGTGTTCTGAAGTTCAAGTCTTAGAATTTAGGTCCATTTCTGGATCAGTTTCATTAGACTTTAACAGGATGACATATTAACATACAATGGTTGGACTCCCAAGGCTCACCACAGTGAATGAACTAGAGTCCAAAATCTATTTGAACAATACCGAAAGAAACACATAAGTGTATTATTTGGTCGAGAAACGGGTTATCTCAAAACTATTTCTCAATTTCAACACAGTAGGGAGACGTATTTCCCTTAAGAGGCCTTTGTGCCCTAAATGCTTCAAAAGCATGACAGGAGCAATATTATGGTTGTACACTAGGGAATTCCAAAGACTAATCATGCCTTGTTGGAATTCAAGGGTCGTTTGCAAGTCACGAAACATTGCTGACCAATCCTCCCCAAATGTACAAGTTACAAACCAAATGGCTACTTTCATATCTTTATGCACTACATTGAAAATGTTCAACTATCATATACATGTCATCCTTGGTTATTCGTGGCGATAAACGCCTCTACATTACACGTGTCTCAAAGACTCAGTGTCAATGTTCGAATAACTCCAGGTGGACATCGTTATCTAACAACTAATGCTAAATAATTTTTGGGTCAAATCACATATTTCCCAAAAATAAGATTGAAAAATAAATTTTTAATCTTCCAATGATCCATTGTGTGATTTATGCTATGTCTAGTAATTTTTCGAAGATAATCCAAAAATTTATCTAGATTCTTTAAAACAATCACATATTTTTAAAAAATCTTAAAATAATTTTGAGTTTTAATTGAATAAAACAAATTTATTCAATTAAAAATAAAAAAGTTCTAAATTATGACTTGAAACGATTTAAATTAAAGGGTTAATTATACTCAAGTCCCTATCTTATGGGTGAATTTGCGATAGGGTCCCTGTATAATTTGAATAATATATAAGACCCCTGTGTTTTAACGAAATATTGATATTAGGTCCCTGACTGAACCCTGGCTGACATCATCAATTTTTTTTTCATTTTTTAATATTGAATTGACCAAAATACCCTTAAGCAAAAAAAAACTTTTCTTCAACCTCAACCCAAACAAAATACCGAGGACCATCATCTTTATTCCTCCTTTGAGCAACACCAAACAAAAACCTAAATTTAACCCTAAAAACCCAATCATATTTAACACCAAAGTAAAAGAATATTCAACCCAAATTTCAGATCGGCCGACACTTCGATTTCATGTCTGAGAGTGCCAAGCACCTCCTTGTAGTCCACACGTACTACCTGGTCGGCCTTCTGTGCCCAGCTCACCTCCCTTCGGCCCACGACCTTCTCAACGGTTCGAAGGTCCTCCCTTTGTCGACGGCCACATCTTAAACTCCTCTCAATAAGCATCATTGCGATGCCGCCTCCTCTCCTGTCCTAAACCCAATTTGGATGCTAGGGTTTGCTGTAATTTCCATTGACAGATTCACGAGGATGTGGGTGTGCTTATGTTTGCTGTAATTCTGATTTGGGGTTCGGTCAAGAGGACAGCGGGCCTAACAATAGTGCGAATTATCTGGGGCACGACGACGGTGCTCATGTTTGTGGTAGATGTTGTTGGTAGGCTGAGATATAAATGTAGTGCTTCTATTGTTCTTTCGGGCTTTCTGATTTAATTTAGGAGAGGAGGAACTGGTCTAATTTTGGTGGTGGCCGGAGAAGGAGAGGCAGAGGTCGGTGGAGATGTTGTTCGGCGGGGAGGTCCGGTTGAAGATGAAGGATTAAGGATGTGATTTTGATAGGTTGAAGAAAGTTGTTTTTTTATTATGGGTATTTTGGTTTAAATCGATTGTTATGGATATTTTGGTTTAAATCTATTGTTACAAGATTGAAGACGGCGAGAGGTTGAAGACGATCTTGTTTTTTGGTTTTTTTTACATTTTTAGCTTAAGGGTATTTTGGTCAATTCTATGTTAAAAAACAAAAAAATATTGATGATGTCAGCCAGGGTTCAGTCAGGGACCTAATATCAATATTTCGTTATAACACAAGGGTCTTATATATTATTCAAATTATACAGGGACCCTATCGCAAATTCACCCATAAGACAGGGACCTGAGGGTAATTAACCCTAAATTAAAATTTGGGATTTAATTGAATTAAAATGTGTCCAAAAGGACTAATTTGAAATACAATTAAATTAAATTAGTACCAAAATAGGATTTAAAATAAATTTAAATCGAGTTTTCGACTCAATTGAATTAAAATTATGTCCAAAAAGGACTAATTTGAAATTCAATTTACCAAAACAGTACCAAATTCGGATTTAAAACGAATTTAAATCAAAATTTAGGACTTTAATTAAATTAAAACATCCTCGAAAGGACTAAAACAAAGTTTTAATCAAAATTCGGGACTTATTTGAACTAAAAAAATTATCTGTTAGGACTAATTTAAAATCTCATTTAAAACCTCAGTGACCATTTTGTAAAAAACCATCCGGGTATATAAGGTTTTTTCAGAAACATACAAAATTCCTAAACTGCCCCCCACATTCCCAACCTTCTTCCCCCTTTTCTTTTTCTCTCTCTCTCTCCCTGAACCCTAAAAAACCCGACCGACCGCCTCTTTCCACCGTGAGCAAATGGTGGCGAGTCATCTGACACCACCGGTCGGAATCGACTTGCCTCGACTTTCCGACCACGATGGTACTACCTACGGCATCTGTCGTGCCCCAGTGAGGCCTCACGGTGGTCTTCTCCGTTCGAAGGTAAACAAAGTTTTGGAGGCTTTGTCCTTCTGATTCCGGCGACGACAATGACCAAACTTGGTATCGACATGCTCGGAATTGGTCGGAGAGTCGAATGGTGTAAGCCATCGACGTTGAAAATGTCAGATCTGGCCGAATTTTGGGTGAGATTGAATCGAACGAGAAAAGGGATTTCTGGGTTGGGTTTTTCAAATTCGGGGTAGCAAATTATAGTTTAGTCACTAAACTTCCGAGTGAAATCAAATGGGTCATGGGCATAAAAACTATCTGATTTGGTGCTTAATTGGAAAAATAAATTTACAAATAAGCCCAAAAATAATCTGAGCTTAAATTTAAACATGATCAACACGATTATTATCATAAATAATCGAATCAAACCAACACACAACATCAAGAACATGTACTAACCATGCTCTGATACCAATTGTTAGATTATATAGCATAATTAACAAATAATTATGCAAATAATCACATGCATAATTAATCACAAATTAAGGCAATTAAAATACAATTACCTCTTGTAGCGTGTGCATACGAGGTTTAGGATCGTTGTTGGTGAGTTGCCGGTCGAAGCTTGATCACGTTTGAAACGAATCGGAGTCCGGGTTCCACGAATGTACCTATTCGTATATCTACCAAGAATATCAGTGACTAAACTGATATTCCCATTTCTGAGTGTATTCTGGGAGTGGTCTTCTTACTGAGTGGTCACAGGAGATCCCCTTTTATAGGGAAAAGTCTCTGTCAACTATTAGGCCTAACTCTCCCAACCTTTGGCTTCATGTCAATTTAGTCTTTATCACAATTTTACCTAATTTTGTAATTATATGGAGTTGGCATTTTTACTTTTAACCTACCTTTGGATTTTTGTGGAGCTGGAATTTTGGCCTAACAGATACAATTTACAATGCAATTCGAAGAAATCAAAATATTTTTACGAAATCAGTAACAAGGAATTCTAATTTCTAATCCACATACAGATAGGATCATTAAGAAAAGCATCAGCTAAAAGGCAATCAATTTCTACAGTAACCATAGAAGTAGCGTAAGATTTAGAGGTCAACTTGAATGTTAAGCTGAATCACCAAAAGTTCAGCTTCTAACGAGAAGAGGCAAATGTCCGAATTGCATGACCATCCAATAAATTGCCTTTATGATTCCTAACAACTACGATAATTTCTAAATGTGGAGGCCCCAATCCAAGAAGCATCATATTTGAGCTTCATCACACCCCTTTCCGGAGCAGTGCATGAAACTTGCTGGTCCAAATTTAAATAAGGGTTGTCCCGTGATGTCGTGTTGACCTGCAAGAATTCAAAGCAAGCATCAGAAGACATAATCACAGTATTCCTTGGTTCAGGTTGAAGACTTCCAAAGATACAATTGTTCATCACTTTCCATATAAGCCAACACAAATAAATAGCCACACAGACCAAGTCATAAGTATTAGGATTGTCTAAAAGCTTAAACATATCTTATAACCAATTTCCAAAAGAGTTATGAGTAAGAGCAGAAAAGTTGTGGCCAAAAGGACTGGAGAACCAAGTAGCCTTAATATGATGACAAACAAATATCATATGGCAACCAGATTCATCATTCAAGTTGCATATGCTAAAGATAAGGGAGCTAGAAAGGTGTCTCTCTCTGATTAGACATTTGCAACAGGAAGACTATCTTTAACAACATGCCAAATAAAATTCTTGACACGATTATTAATCTTGAGGCTCCAATTTTTGTTCCAGATTCCTAGATCAAAAGAAGGATTACTAGAAATAGCCCGTGCAAGTACATCAAGAGGAGGGAGCTAATTATTGAGTAAATGATACCTTTTTCAACAGTATAATTGTGTGTTTTGTTGTGTTGCCGAACAAATTTGTCAGGGATGTTGGCTTGACCGAATTTGATTAAGGCAATTACCTCTCTTTCAGCATGAAAAAATAGACTTTGTAACAAATTCCACTTCCAACTTTGAGTATCAAACATATGAGATCAGCAACATTGCTAATTGCCAAGTTCAAAGAGGGGACAAAAGTAATTCTAGCATTTGGTAAATCCAAGGATCCCTCCAAATATCAAAACAGTGTCCATTACTAATCCAAGATATAAGACCCTCTTGTAAGTAATTTCTTTCCTTTAAGATACTAGCCATATTATAGGAAAGTTTCTTTTCTTTGGTAGGAGAGAGAGAGAGAGAGTCAAAATTATGAAAATAGAAGCATTTGAAA
>SOPF01006434.1:0-10633 GCA_012979155.1 Hypericum perforatum | reverse complement strand
CCTTTCCGTGTGGCAGCAGAAGATCGATGAGAATTTGATGATGATGATGATGAAGATGCTGACCAAGATGCAGCAGATCCCATCCTATTCGGTTTCACATGCTCATATCTACAACCATTACCATAAGAGCACATCCCCTTCTGATAAAAGGTGCAAACCTGCATCATAATAATAAAGCAAAAGGATCGCTGAGAAAACCAAACAAAAACCGCACACTTCTGTGAAAGAGGAAACCAAGGACGAGGAGCATGTCGGCCTACATTATTGGAAGGCGCTTTCCAATCATGAGAAAACTCGCAGTGCTCCCCTTTCAAACATGCTCCGTGAGCGAAAAACTTGCAAAGCACCCTGCACAATCCACAACGCTAGATAAATCAACCGCCAACCTGTGCACGACAACAGAATTGACAGAGCCAACTTCCCCCGAAAACTACAGATGTGATTCCCAACCAAGAAGTATATTCACAACAACACCAATTTAAGCTTTAACAACAAAGTTCAAAGCAAACACCAAAACAACGATCACGAACACTAATCGGCACGAACAATAATATCACGCTCACAGCTCGAACCCTCCGAAGAAGCAAATGTGAATGGAACCAAAACGATCGGTACAAAGGGGAAAGAAACTGACGAGGACAAGGAGAAATTACCTCTTCGACATTGGGATTCACTAACTAAACAACCGTAAATCTTCAATTTCTTTCTTGTTTCAATTCCAGAAACCAAAGAAGAAAGGTCGTCTCCTTTTCTTTCCAGGTTCTACGGTTTCGATCCTTTTTAACGCCCGAAGGAATCGGGCGGAACGAGGGAGGATTAACGGCTCAGATTCGAAGAAGAGGGAGAAACCCTATATCGATTTCGATTTCGATTTCGATTTCGATCGCTATTTTCTTTTTGTTTTTTTTCTTTTCTCTGGTTTTTTTAAAGGGTAAAGGACAGGGGTGGGTAATGGGGAGTTAAAGGGAGGAGGAGAGAAAAGGGGGAAAATTGAGGGGGCGGAAATAGAGGGGAGGAAGTGGGAGGGAGCCCTATCACGTGGATTTTGAGGGGCGGGAGAGAATTGGGATATGTGGGATATTTATTTATTAGTAAAATTACCATCAGGTCTCTCATTTATAGTTAAAATACATATTGGGTCTTTATCTTTTTAAAAACTATTTTTCCGTTCTTTAATTTGTTTTCTAATGTTGATTTAGGATTTTTGACTACCGTCATCTGTCATATTATTTTGATTTTTATTTTGTCATAAAAATCACAGATATACTCCTAAACAAAACTTAGCTTATTCAAGTTCCACATGTCGTCTTCAACTTTCAATTCTAACTTAGGAATCAATCTAATTTATCAAATATATCAAAAAACTTGCATTCTTCTTTGAACAAACACCCATTTTAGTCCACACAAAATACATTACTCGAATATTCTAATTTGACTTAATAGCATTTTTTTAGTCCGTCTCTCTAGCATCAGCTAATTATTTGATGAGAAAGCATAGGAAATGATTTAATTGTCCCTCAAACAAAATAACAAGAAAATTTACTTTCTTTAACCTTTAAAACATCAAAAACATACTAAGTAACATTAAAATACTTAAGTAAATAAATACTTACAACACCAAATTAAAAACCAAATTAATTAATATAAAATTGTCAAATTGAGTTATGAACCGTAACTTCAATTTTATGAAAGCTCTATTCTCAACCATCGTAACTTGAAAATTCCATTCATAACCAACAAATCTTCCTTCATGTGCTTCTTTGTGAGAATTATTTTTTGATACTAGAGATAGAGATTAAAGAGCGATATTTAGGGTTTGTTTGGTACAGCAATCAAATTTAGCTGTTAGTTGTCGGCTGTCAGTTGATGACCTGTTAGCTTGTAGTACTCAACTGATAGCTAATATTTGATTTCAAAAAAGTATTTGATAAATTAGCATTGGTTGTTACTCTTACATTGTAAAATTACTTATAAGGATAACTGACTAATAAATTTTATTCTTTAATATGTATTAAATAAAATTAATTCTTATTTTGTACTAATGTTACACTTATTTAAACTTTAAAATAAAATGGTAGCATAGCATTTAATATTTTTTATCTTGCTTTTCACACTCTAAATGTACATCCAGTACAACTTTTTAGAGAAAAATACTATCGATCAAACATCTTTTTGGACCTTTTTAGTCCACTGTAGTGTTGAAATTCAGGTAGGTGGTAACTAGTTCCCTTATAAGATCTAAGAAATCCGTTTATGGATATTTAATATTTATCTCTATATTTTCACCAATTAAAAAAGTGTCCATCTTAATTTAATATTTAATATATTATTTATCTCTATGCTTTTGGCAATTAAAAAAGTATCCATCTTAATTTAATATTTAATATAGTACATATTATTCATCTATATGCTTGTGCCAATTAAAAAAGTGTCCCTCTTAATTTAATATTTAATATAGTACATATTTTATCTCAATGCTTATGCCAAATAAAAAAATATTTATCTCAATTTAATATTTAATATAGTACATATTATTTATCTCTATGTTTCTGTCAATTAAAAAAGTGCTCCTCTTAATTTAATATCTAATATAATACATATTATTAAAAAAATACCCCTCTTGCTCTTAATTAGGGTTATCTGAATTATGGAGTAGGTTTGATAATTTAAATGCATCAATTACAACTGATAATTATTTTTTTCTTTAATTATGGAGTAGGGTTATCTATTAATTTTTTCTTTCACCAAACCCTTCAGAATCAGCTAATAATTATTAACGAGCAAATGATTTCCAACAACTGAATCAAATACCTACTTATTCAAATAAAGGGTATTGGAAAAAATGTTTTTAAAAATTAAGAATTAGTGATTAAAATTGATATTGATATTTGTTCAAACAACATGAACTTAACCCCTTTTTCTTTTTAATTTATTAAAAGTGCATGGTGGAATTCGTGAAAATTCATACAAATAAAATAACTCATTCTCACTTATCTAAATATTTATTGGTATATATGTTAGTTAATCTAATACTTCATGTAGATGAGTGGAATTCAATTTATTTTGACTATATAAATAAAAATCTGGAAACTCGATTCCAAACGAACTCTTTATTATAAAAAAGGTAGTATTCATTACCCTTGAGATAGAAAAAGCCAAACATTTGAAAAATTGACTTGACACTGATTTTTCAAATTTTGGTCAAACATTTATTTGTAGAATATATAAAATCAATAATAAAGTTTATTATGTGACTAAACAAAAAGTTTCTCAAATTCTTTACAATATTTTTTTCTTTGATATAGTCAATTATTAGTATTTCATCAACAAAGTTAAGTTTAACATAATCTATAGAAATTTGTTTTATCTCTCCTAATATTTTGCTAAAAATATCAATAGTCAAGTATTATTACTTTTTTGAAGTCCAAATATTATTACTTTGTACAATAAAATAAGTCTATAATTGCAATTGTAAGGTTATAAAATAGAAGAAAATATACTAAAAAGAAAAAATGACATGCCATCCACTCATTGGTAGAACCAATATCCATTCCATCCCAAATGATCCATTCTATCCATGCCTTCCTGCAACTGACTACCATATCCACTATCCACCAACCTCCACCTGATCCCATGGCCACCATTTTCTCCCCAACCGCCCTCCTCTCCTCCTCCTCCACCACCACCACCGCACACAACCCGTCGCATCCACCGAAACCATCTCACCGCGCCCCGAAACCAAGCAACAACAGGCCCACACCACCAGCTCTAACACTTGCAGCCAGCACACTAGCAGCAGCCACCCTGCTTGCTTCCACCACCTCACCACCATCCCTGGCCGACCCTTCCTCCTTCTTCCTCTACTACGGGACAGCCGCCAGCGCAGCAAACTACGGTGGCTACGGGGGGAACTCGGACAAGAAGACGTCGGCCGAGTACGTGTACGATGTCCCTGAAGGGTGGAAGGAGAGGCTGGTGTCCAAGGTCGAGAAGGGCACCAACGGGACTGACAGCGAGTTCTACAACCCGAAGAAGAGGACCGAGAAGGAGTACCTGACGTACCTATCCGGGATCAGGGCTCTGGCTCCCAGGGACGTGATCCTGAACAACTTGGCCCTGTCGGACGTAAACTTGCAGGACCTGATCTCTGGAGCTGACAGTGTGGTGAGTGGTGAGAATAAGGATGAGAATGGACAGGTTTACTACGAGTACGAGATCGATGGGTCGGGGATGCACAGTCTGATCAAGGTGACTTGTGCTAGAAACAAGCTGTATTCTCATTTTGTCAATGCTCCGACACCCGAGTGGAACAAGGATGAGGCTTCTTTGAGGCACCTTCATGAGTCTTTCAAGACTGTTGGATAAAATAATGATGAAAGAGGAGGTTGAGCTCTTTTTCTATATTTTCTTTTTTTTTTTTGTCCTTTTTTGGGCCTCCTTGGATTTGGATGGTTGAGTTCTATGCAATGAAAGAGCTGTCCTTGAAGCCCTGTTCAAATTTTCTTTTGTAAAGGTAAATTTTTACAGTTGGATACATCCATCCCATTAGAGTTTGAACTCTGCACCTCTGTCAAATCATACCATGTTTTATGTCTTGTATCATTAGCCTAAATGCCATTTGTCGAAGCCTAAGGTGTTGCATATTTGGGATTATAGTCCGGAACTTGCGGTTCAAACTTTGGAAACTACGTTTGGAGGGAAACAACTACTTGTCAATAAAAATGTAGATGAAGGGTTTGTCTGTTTAAGAAAGTGGTAATATTGCCCATGTTTATTCTTTGTTTTTGATAGCTGGTGAGAAAGGCACTTTTCTGCAGAACAAATTGCAGCAGGTTAGCCAAGTAAGGAGATGATCTGTAAGTTTCCAACTTTAGGAGTGGAAGTTATTAATTTTGATTCTAGAAGTTCCCAAATTGTTAGTCTTCGGCTATAGTTTATAACTAACTCGCTCACCAACAACTCTGTGCACGGGTCAACACGGATCAGACAAGAACCATTGAACCAATACTTAATATCAGAACAAATGTCACTCAGCTGAAATCATATTGAAAAATTACATACTCTTATCTCCAGTTGGAATTTTATTAGTGAGAATGTGAAGTCAGATGAAAGATAAGCTCCAAAAGATGTTTCCAATAATAAAAACAACAATATTTATTAGGTCACCACATGATCTGCTCTTAATTACATTTCATATGATGCAAGAGACAGATTAATCATGAAGGTGATGATAAATTCATCTGATGCCTGGATCATAAGTCACCGGAGTCGGAGCCTGGAAAATAAGTTCACCCGCCCGGTCACAGTGACGTTTGACGTTTGTGACTTTACAGCTACAAGATGGTGGCGTAGGCACCGTCCAAATCCAAGGACATGATGATTGTTCACATTCTAACGTCATGAACATTGTCAAAAATAAATATTGAGGCTTTATTTAATAGTCAAGTTTCTTAATGTTATTTTTTGCATTTGTAAAATTTGTATCCAATAATTTCTTTTCAAACGAAAACAATTTCAACTCTCATTCATTAGAACATATATTTATTGTATAACAAGTGCCGAGTTAATCCGTGACGGGTCTGTAGGTGGTAAACTTATTATAAATATTAAAACATTTTACTGACATTAACATTTGGGGATGTAGCTCAAATGGTAGAGCGCTCGCTTTGCATGCGAGAGGCACGGGGTTCGATCCCCCGCATCTCCATTTTTTTTCTGCAATGGCAGTGTATCTCCCAAGCTGGCCGAGCTCTTGTTAAGCCCATTAATTAAATGGGCCTTGGGACCCTACTAAGGGTAATAATATTATTATCATCAATATATCAATGTTTTTAAAAACGAACAGAAAGATCACAAGTGAAATGTTACGCTAATGGAAAGTATTTTCATGGAGGAAGATGTGCAGCGAATCAGGTTTACACCTCTTAAGCACTCGACGACTGGATGACTTACTTCGTTGGGGCCACACCAGAGACGGCTTATAAGCAGGGTTTTAAAAAAGGGGTCGGAGGTCGAATCAGATTTTGGTACGACCTCCGGCCCAGCCAGCCCGGCCGGCTCGGCCGTCCTCACAGCCGGTCAGACTAGTATTTTTTTCTTTTTTATTTTTTTAATTTTTTGAAATATATATATATATATATATATGTGTGTGTGTGTATGTAAGTAAATAATTTGTATGTTATCAAGGAGTGGATAAATCATAGGTGCACTATAATTTTACAAATAAAATTTTAACAGTTTACAATTATCACTAATCATTGCATGAGCTCTATTGTGAAGGAACAAGAAACAGAAACAACTATACAAAAAGGTACAAAAATCCATGGTAGTACTCTTGACAGAACCAAACCTTGCATTCTGAAGTTTTCTTGTCCACAAAACAAAAGCCATGTGCAATCAACTGAACTTCTGTTCTTTCCTTGGCATGATGATTACCATAATAATGTTACCAGCGTCCTCGTCCAAGAAAGTCCCACCCTTGTCGTTTGTTCAAGTTCTATTACGGACCATTGATTCATAAATAAAAAAATTCCATTACGGACCATTCCTGCAGACAGGAGAGAGAAAACGTTCGAGAACCAATTTGGGCTGACCCAGTAACGGTTCAAAGGATTCCACGTCTGCTGGATTTTGGTGATTGGGTTAATGGGCCGTATTAGATTAAAATCGATTTCAGGTATTCTTTTATTTAATTATTTGTGTTACGTCAAAACACTTGTATGTTTCAACATAATATTACTACTATATTATGATGTTGGGGGAAAAGGGAAAGGGGTTCAAAAATATTAAGTAATCTCATACGGTTCAGAGTAGTCTCAATGGCATCTTAATGTTGACCTAATGTATTTTTCGCCCTAATTCTCTTTATATAAACACATCGACCTGGCCCAGCCTTCAAAAAAAAAAAACTATCATTAGGCCGTTTCAACTCAATCTGTCCTCTCTAGACCGCCTTCCAAAAACTTGTATTTGTATATACGTGTTAGTCCTAATTATTTGATGATCAAGTTAAATTCCTAGTAAGTTAGTTAGTGATCAAGTTAGATACCTAATAAGTATGTCGCGGTGATCATGTTAGATTTCATATAAGCTTGTAAATTCTTATATATATGAACTCATGACGATGAATAAAACCAAACCGCTTATTCTATTATGATATTAGAGTTTAGGTTAATTTTTTATTTTATCCACCACCTATTCTCGATCAAAGCATAAAGAAGATCATACTTTCCAACTTCACTGATCATCCAACCCATCTTTCCACGTACCACAATGGAAAAAGCTTGGTATCGCTTCATTTATATACTTCTGAGACCTCCCTTTTGAGCCATGTCAATTGTCAACCCTACTCACTACCTTGCTACACTATTGGCGTCTTAACACTAATACATTCCTTTTTCGGTCAGGTAAAAATCCTTAATCTCAAACTTTAGTTTCTCCTCAGCACCAGTGAATCTTAATCTTACCCTTCTCTTGTGCAGACACGGGGACCATTACTTTGTACGACCTAGCCGCACTCTTCGGGCACCATCCTCGCGGAGGTAACAAAATCCCATAGCAGTTCTCCGAAGGTGTCAAACAAAAACATAAGGCAAAAGGGGAGGCCGAAAGCGCCAAATAGAAGCATAAGACGAAAGGCGGGGGCAGACACTACCTTCTTTACATCAAGCTTCAACATTTATCTGACAACTTTCCCAAAGATGACAGCGAGCACCTAGCTTTCCTGTTGTTATGGTCATCTCTGACAGTTCTTATTCTCTCATTTCCTTGATATTCCTTTTGCAAGATTTTCCAAGCTTCCTTTGTTTTTGTTGCTCTTACAATCCGAGAAAAAAATCACATCAGAAATTCTCCTTTGAATCATCCCAAAAATAGTTACATCAAGAGATTTTTTCTCCTTGAGTTTTCTTAGTTGAGCTATCATCATCTCGGCATCATCTTTGGACCTCTCCTACCCCTCTTCAATTATGTCTAGCATTTGAAGTGAGCCAAACAAAGTCTTCATCTTCACACTCCAGAAATCATATTTTTTTTACTTAGAAAAGACGCCTTGAACTTAACTCAAGCTTACAATTTTGTTGTTTGCTATTTTGTGACTTCAACCGACTATTTTTCTTCACTTTCCAACTCCGTTTTGATGCTTTAAAACCTCCGACTCTGATATTATAATGTTGGCAAACTGAAACATCTTCAACTCCTGTGCTCTTACACATAAAACAAAATCAATTTTGGTGGTCAAAAGTTGCTGAAATATTTTACAACAAAACAGAAAAAAGGGAGGAGATTTTCTCCTGACTTTTGGCATTCTACACTTTTTCAAAAGCACACTCAAATTTTGATAGAATAATGAAACTGTTAGAAAAATTACACACCAATCAATTATTACCACATGTCACTCTTACTAATATATATTTCTAATAAACTAATAAACAACGTAGTACATTATTCAACAGTCCCCTTATCATATGCTAGAGCTTCCAACGGATCTCCTCAAACTATGAGAAATTGGCTCTGGCTCTCTTTTACAGGCACTGAGCTGAACTTGGTCGAGTTCATCATTTGTCATCTGTACCATCTCATAACCTCCTACATCCTTGATTGCCAATATAAATATAAGAAATATAATGCTTCCAGCCTACTATGGATTGACATTACTTTCTGAGCTTAGCCATATCAGCACCACCTCTTAATGACTAACATTCAACTATGAACTTACTTTTGTTAGGGTCAAAGTGAAGCAACCTGTATCAAGCATTGAAGAGTATGAATTTTAAATTCACCCAAAAAAATTCTTAATACACATACCTCTTGTCCCATCTGTGGGGACCGGATTGAGTAAATTTTTAATACACATACCTTTTGTCCTATTTGTGGGTGCTAGATTGGGTAAGAAATGAATTATTATTTTTTTGCAAAAATTTGAAACGTGAATCAAAATGAGAAAAGTTATGCGAACCAATATTATAACAAAAAAATGTCAATATTATTGTTACTGTCGTCACAAACACAAAAAATACACTGACATAACAGGGCATGTTAGTTAAATATGTCAATATCATATAATGGTGCACGCGAGTGTGGTCTTCTTCACTCCATATCGTTCAGAATTTCTTTCACTTTATACTCAATTCAAAGCTTTAGAGCATCCATTTTGGGTCCTCGAGAACATCTAGTGTGGTTTCTAATAAACTTGGAGTTATGCTAATGCGTTCTAAACCAATACATGAACCAAATTGTGGTATGTGGCTAGGACTTGCCATAAAAAGGCTATGATTAAATAGTATGTGGTTAGGACTTGCCATTAGAAGAATATAATTACATAGTATGTAGCCAGGAAGTTGCCATTATGGCGCCAGAATGATAAGATATTTGACCGGATATATATTCGAGTTGTATAATATTCGAAAATATCTAAAAAAATAAATTAAATAGACTGAATTTAGACATAAAAAATTCCATAATTTTATCGTGCTAAATGACAAAATACCTAAGTATATTTTTTTAATATATCTCGTTTCCTTTTCTAGTCGAGACAACTTCTTCTTTGACTATTATTGCCAGGAGAAAGCGATATGACATAAGAACGTTTTAGGATAGTTGCCCAAAGGTCACTTTAATTATTAGTTACCATTAAACTAGACTACAATTACAAGTTATAGACTAAATTAAAAAAAAAGATAAAAATAGAGTAATTGTTATTTGATATGTTGGTCATGATCATCGCATCTCCATGTGTATCTCTCACGCGGGCCGAGCTCTTATTAAGCCCATTGGTTAAAGGGGCCTTGACACCCTATTAAGGGTAATAACTAATAAACCTCATACAATTGCTATAGCTGTGAGTTTTTAGAATCATCAATACATCGATGATTTTAAAAACAAACTGAAAGATAATCCAAGATTTTCTTTTCTTCTTCCAGCTCGATCAGAGATTTTTGAATAATAATTATCTTTATTAGTATTGATATGTCAAATAATTATACAATAATTATAATTCAAAATTTATAATTTATTTGTATTGAAATTAGAATTTAATCACTTTGAATTTTATAACATTCAAAATATATTTTAAATATTTTGGTGTGACATGTTGGTCCAACCAAGTAAATTGACTTATATGATTGACTAAATCGACGGTCAACATCGACTAAATTGTCATCCAAGTTTATGTAAAAAATGACTTGAGATTAATATCATCGGAGCCTAAAGACCATGAAAAATACACCACTCTTTTCTGACCAGTTGCTTTTGCACAAAACATTATTAATGTTGTTTTTGACATTTTCACGAGTTGAACCATACTATTATTATCTCATGTATGTGTATCATCTCCACCAGTCTCATAAGATGTAATCTAGAGAATCACTGGAATGTCAGAGTTTAAACCCTACTTTGATTTTTATAATATTTTTTGGGTATTGATGGCTATTGAACATGAGTTTAAGTTGCCAACAGATTAGTAACTTAACATTACAATGAGATATAGTTAATGGATCAAATATTGGTTTTATCATGTTATAAAAATTTATTGAAAAAAAACATTGGTTTAAGTTGCGGCCGAACAAGAATATTCAAAATTGATGTCTGTAATAGGTTGTTAAAAGATAGGGCCACTTCGACCATTCGTCTGCTT
>SOPF01006321.1:0-16131 GCA_012979155.1 Hypericum perforatum | reverse complement strand
TGGAGCTTCCTTAGGGTAGTGAGATCTGGGTAGGCGTCCAATATTGCGTAACATATCTCTTCTGTGAGGTTAACAATCTGAGTTGTTGGGTATCGACGGTTCCCGGTTGAAAAGTGGCGGGTAAAATAAGCAACGTGTTTCATGTAAAGTGGTTTATTACAAAACGCCAACTACTTCACTATTTATATTATTATTATTATTATTACTATTATTATTATTTTCCCTTGCTTTTTGCCCTTTTTCTGAAGGTATTTTGTTTTTTTAGTATTGATATTCTTTTGTAGAGATGTTTATCTATTTGAGAAAGCTTCTGTAGTGATCGGGCTGGACATGGATGTTTGTCATGACAAAATGATTTAGTAGATAAGGGTGTGTTTGTTTTATTTGTTCTCTCCAATATTCGATAACTTTGTTACATAATTAAACGTTGGATACAATACTTGTTCAGTACATGTAATAGTTCGACTTATTAGGATTTAGTTAAAGACGCAATTACCATTGAAAGAAATATTAGAGAAAATGAATTATCTATATACAAATGTTAACTATGTAAACTATTCAATCTTGCATTTTTTTTTGGTTTTTTATCGGAACAAAAAACTATATAGTATTTAAAAAATGAATACATTTAATCTAAACTATCTAATTTATAAAAAATATGCCATGTGTAATTTTATTTAAATGAATGCCATCCAAAATTATTCATAACAAACATAATCCGCATATTTTCAATATTTTCAATATTTGGTACGGCTTATGAAATGTAGCTGTTGGCTGTTAGCTGATTGACTGTTGGTTGGTAGTACTCAGTTGATAGCTGATATCCGATTTATGCAAAAGTGTTTCGTAAATTAGCATTGACTATTACTGTTGAGTTGTAAAATTACTTATATAGATACTTGATTAATATATATCATTTTTAATATTTAATATAATACATATTATTTATCTTTATGCTTTTTGCCAATTAGAAAAGTGTCTCTCTCAATTTAATATTTAATATAGTACATATTATTTATCTTTATATTTCTGCCAATTAAAAAGTGTCCCTCGTAATTTAATATTTAATTAGGAATTATCTGAATCGAGGGTATGTTGATAATTTAATATTATAACACATATCAACTAAATGTAACAACTATAAATTCTAGCTGTTGGAAAAAATAATTTTTTGGGTTTCAATAGCTTTTTTTAATTCACCAAACACTAAAAAATCAGCTATTAGATATCTATCTACTAATCACTAATCCCTAACAGCTAAACCAAACATCCACTAAGAGGGTAGGGTGGGAAGGGGCAAGTGACAAAGTTTAAGGCTTTATAAAATATTTTGGTTAGATTTTGATGAGATCTTCTCACATATTTTCAAGATGACTCATATCTTAGTTATTTTTGGCATCACCCGTATTTTTTTGATTGGTTTTAAAAAGATTTTAGTATATAAAAATAGTTATTTTTCAAAATTTTCACATTATCATCACTCAAAATAGAGAAATATGACACTTCACGTCATCACTACTTAGTATAGAGAAATATGACGTGATGCTAATGTTAATGCTGATTAAAATGCCAACAAAGAAAAAATTACACTGGTCAGGAATTTGTTAAAAAAAATAATTTTAAAATACTCCATTACCAAAATAGAAAAAAAAGTTAAATCAAAGTGTACACTAGTAACAATGCGTGAAACTATAATAAAATTTTCCTTGTTTCGTCGAAGAAGAGAAAGTAGACACCGAGTACCATGATGCTTGAATGGGTAAGGGACTTAATAGGGTCGACTTGTGTCGTACAAACTTTAATCTAAACTATGCATTGTAATAAGATTTCGGAATAAATGATTTAATATTGAGATTTGAAGGGTTATTTTTGTCATTTATCTATTACTTTATTATTATTTGTCTTTCCTCACTCATTTTTCCTATTTTTTTTCTCTCTCTACCGTGTCTATTGTCCCTCTTCTTCTAAACTCTCTACCGTGTCTACTGTCCCTCTTCTTCTAGACTCTAAATTAAAAAATGATATCCGAATTTTGTAAGTTTGATAAGAGTAGGAGACCGGTGGAGGATGACGTCGATGGAGGAAGTTCTTCCATTGTTGGTGAACTCTGACCTGAGACAACAAAGAAGAACATCGCTTTGGAGGAGTACGTCACCAATGAAGGTGCATGACGCCAGTAAGAACACGATGCTTGCAAAGAGACTCTTGCCTATCGAAGGTTGATTGAGAAGTTATATCTGACTCTCATCCTTGTTGCCCTCTTATTGGCAAAAAAAATGGACCACCCACCATCGAAAAACATAAGAAATTAACAACTTGGAACTTTTAAAATTAAGACCATCTCTCCTGCCATAGAAAACTAAAAAAGGTATAGAAGAAAGCTGTATGTACGCTTCATGAGATTTCCTGTCACAGTGAGGTTAAGATTGCCATAGTTCAATTTGATGGATGCTTCCCATCAGATTGTGAAGAACTTTTCGAGAGACAGGGTGCAGAGGATGAGAGAGTAGGGGATTTTCGTGGAGATGGAGTCATGGGGGAGGATGTTATAGTGGGGTATTTTTTGTTAGATGGGTTGATTTGACAAAAAATTACGAAAAGGGGATCCTCGAAAAAAGTTTTTCTTGTCTGAGGTTCAACCGACCGCTGAAAATTGTGCGATTTTGGACTCAACTAAAAACTCGACATTTATTGCGGTTTTGGGTTGGGTGTCATGGGGATTCGAACATAGGTTTTTGGAGAGAGAGGTAAAGTGTTTTACCATTGAGCCATTAGTTTTGCTTGTAGTGGGAGTGTAGTGACTTTTATAAATCATGTATTGTATAAAATCCAAGCCAAGCAAGAAAAGAAAATAACATTCGCTTCTGGGAGGGTTCGAACTTGGGTGTCTTAAGGAAGAGGGAGAGAGTTTTACCGATGGGCCTATTGTCACCTTTGAATATTAAGTGCGGTGGCATTTATAAAATATATAAAGTCAGATATCCAAACCAACCAATACACAGATTTTTTTTCTTTTTCCAATACACGAAATTATCCGTGTAACCAATGCATGAAAAAAAAATTTATGTATTGGTCATAGTATATAGAAAAAAATTCGTGTATCCATGTGGACATTAGATCCACAAAAAAAGTTTAACACCGAATTCGTAAAAGATGGTGAAGATTAACCCATTTAAAAAAAACCAAACTCTTTGTTTTTTTTCTTCATGTTTTACAACTTTTCGTAGTTAAAATTTTCTTAAAAAAAGAAAAGTTATAAAACATGAAAAAAAAGAGTGGGGTTTTTTTAAAAGGGGTTAATCTTCACCATCTTTTATGAATTCGGTGTTAAATTATTTTTGTGCGGATCTGATGTCCACATGGATACACGATTTTTTTTCTATATACTATAACCAATACACTAATTTTGTTTTTCATGTCTCGTGTATTGGAAAAAGAAAAAAAAATCTGTGTATTGTTTGGTTTGGATATCTGATAGTATATATTTTATAAATGCCATCGCACTTAATATTCAAAGGGGATAAGTAGCCCTTCAGTAAACTCCTTCTTTCTTCCCTAAGACACCTAAGTTCAAACCCTCCCACAAGCGATTGTTACTTTCATTTTTAGCTTGGCTTGGATTTTATACAGTACATGATTTATAAAAGTCAGTGCACTTCTAATTCAAACAAAACTAATAGCCAATGGTAAGACACCTTAGCCCTCTCTCAAGAAACACAAGTTCGAATCCATATGCCACCCAACCCAAAAATGCAATAAATATTGAGTTTTTGGTTGAGTCCAAAAATGCACAATTTTTAGCGGTTTTTGGTTGAACCCGTAGTTAGTTGAATCCTAGACAAGAAAAACTTTTTTAATTTCTGTCAAATCGACCCTTCTGATGGAAAATACTAGTTATAGTGAGGAACGATGTAAAGTGTGAAGAGGAATACCTTTTATTGATTGAATTGTTTGTACAAGATGTTTACATATATAGGTAGCTAGGTGATCTTGTATTAACAAAAATTGATTTTAGGGCGTGATTGTAGGAGCTGAGATTGAGGAGCCATTATTATCAGTTGCTGATCTTGTAGGATTACAAATTATATCAGATTTAGTAACAACAGCTGGTGAAGATTGTAGTAGTTATGGGACAATAGATATGGTAATTCCTTTACTCCCCCATAAGTGAATGGTCGACGACCATGATCTTAGACCAGAGCTCTTGATATCTCAGTCATAGTAGCAGTTTTGTGAGTATATCAGCAATTTGATCTCAGCCTAGTATGTAGTACACAAATAGTTGGCCAGCATAAACCAGTTCCCTAATAAAGTGGATGTATATTTCTATATGCTTGGAGTGGGCATGGAACACCAGATTGATGGATAGGTACATTGCTCCTAGGGTATCACACTAAAGGATGGGTAGGGAGAAGCTGGGAAGACCAATTTCTCTGAGAAGCGACTGAATCCAGATGATCTCAGAGACAACAATGGCTAGGGCTCTGTATTCTACTTCGGTAGATGATCGTGAGACAGATCGTTGCTTTTTCCAAAGCCCAAGAGATGAGGTTAGGCACGAGGTTGACATCGTAGCCTATGGTGAAGGTTTAATCCTCAACATAGCTTGCTCAATCCTGCAAGTGAATGCAACTTTGATGGACAGAGAAGAAGTCCATGGTTTTGCGTGCCCTACAAGTAACACAAGATGTGTTTAACTGAGCTTCAATACGCTGTGTACGGCTGTGCATATATTGAGAGGCACAACTGACATCAAAAGCTATTTCTGGTCACATGACGCCAAGGTATTGAAAGATGCTGACTATTTGCCGATAGAGTTCTTCATCGCAGTCTCTGTCTTATGCAGATGGACTTTCGGAAATAGTAGTTGTGTGGGCAAGGCGTTGTAGTTGGTCATTTTTGCTTTGTCTAGTATCTCTCCAATGTATTTAGATTGACATAGGAACATTCCTTGTTTGCAACGAATTGTATCAATGCCAAGAAAATAGGATAGTGGGCCAAGGTCCTTTACCGTAAATTTGTGCTCTAGGAATTTGACCAACTATTGTAGAGAGACCATGTTGTTTCTAGTGACTAATATGTCATCCATGTATATGAGCACGAACAAATGCATCTAGTCTTTATAAAGATAAAAGAGAGAGTGGTTTATTTTAGACCTAAGGAACCCAAACTTATAAAGTATTGCTCATAGGTAATGGTACCAAGCTCGAGGGGCTTGTTTCAATCCATATAGCAACTTACAAAGTTTACAAACGTAATGTAGAATTGAGGGTAAGAGAAGCCAGGTGGTTGTACCATATAGATGGCCTTAGATAGTTGACCGTGTAAGAATGCATTTGAGATGTCAAGTTATGGACATGCCATCCCTAGGCGAACAGTTGTCGGTTTGACCACTGGGTTGAATATCTCTTGGTAGTCAATACGTAGCCTTTGCTAGAAGCTCTTTGCTACCAAGTAGGCCTTGTAATAGCGATGGACCCATTAGCATGATATTTTACTCGAAAGACCCATTTATTTCTAAGTAAGTTTGATGCATCAGCCTTAGAAACCAATACACATGTCTCATTTTCAAAAGGGCATTGAATTCCTCCATCATCGTAGTACGCTAGTGAGGACTTTTACTAGATTGAGTGAAGCACGTTGGAACCATTAATTATGGGATAGCAATAACTAGGGCTGTTGTTGAACTCTTTTGTAACCTAGCAGATATGTCCTTTTTAGGACGTTGGAAGCTACTAGCGATAAAGATTTGGGTGGTGCCGATGGTGGTAAAGGTGACAGAGTGGACATAGTTGTGTCGATAGAGCAGGTGGCTATGGTCGATGATAGTTGACACACATCTCTGGTAGTGCTACTTTAGGAGGAATGGGGTTAATGGTAGATTGCTGCTTCCCTGTGTTCAAATAGACTGAGAGTCCAGGTGGTCGGGGGAGTAAAATTGGGTCTGGACCTTGCTGTGGCCCATCAGGTGGTCCAACTTGATCAAGGCTCAGCTATTACTCACTCGGTTGGGTCATATTATTATGAGTCATTTAAAATGTTGTATCAAGACCACGTTTATCAGATGTAATTGATGTACACAAAATTGATGAACAATTTAACGTGTAATCAAATAGTATAGTGAGTAAGTAAGGTTTAAACTGAGGGTAGGACACAAAACTAGACAGTCACAAAAGTGCAACTTCAATAACTATTATTTGGAGTATGAAAAGTTTGTTGACGATAAAAGTAAATAATGCTGAAATAGGAAAGGGTTTTAACGATGAAGACAAACTGAACACGATACCTTCATAAATTGACTACATATATTGAGGTTATGGTTTTTATGAAGACCTAACTAGTACCCGGAGTTGTCTAATGCATCTACTTAATGCTTCTGCTCATTAAGTTGACAAAATCAAGATCGTAAAGGCCTAAGTTACTAATTAACACTTTTGCTCATTAATCAAGCTTAAAACTAAATCAATCTCAATTATGATGATCCCTTGTAATGGGTTATTCTTACGATATCAAGATGTCTCATTAATATCTAGAATATTCTAATTGATTCCTCCACTAACTCGAGTGCCTGTCGGTCTACTCATTAATTTAGATCGTAACGTAGGTGATCAAGCTAAGTTAAGCATTAAAAGCATCAACTAATGACTACTTCACATGATATTCAAACCATAACCTGAAAAGATAATCGACTACATGGTTAAGGCATCATTCTCAAAAGGAGACTACTCGCTACATATGATAATGACAATCGAAATAACGAATAGTGAATTCATAATAATAAGACTGAGTAAAGAAAATTTAGTCTTAATAATTTTTCCTTCTCTACGGAATGAACAAGATGAATCTAATCAAGAGCCTTACAGTGTTGTTCGAATGTATCTTTGAAAAAACGTTATCTCTAAGCTAAGGCTAAAGGCATATTTATACCCTAGCTGTCAAAAAACTTAGAGAAAATCGGGATCCTTCCTAACTAGCTGGTGAAAATTGCTAAATCAGATTAGCCAGTGACCGCTAGACTTGTAGCAATCACTGCTCCAGGAATGCCTTCAGCTTTTCCAATGCCCGCTAGCTTCATAGCGATTGCTACTCTGGAACTTGTCTCTCCTCACCTAGCGCCCGCTAACTTTGTAGCACCCGCTAGCTTTTTTCTGACCTCCATCTTGATCTGTGCTTCTTTGCTTTGCTCCTTGTTGCATTGTTTTCACCTTCAAAAACTATGTAAACATCCAAAAAATGACTGTTCGGAGTTCAAACTAAAATAGCTATCGAATATACCAAACAAATACCATAATCATTGTAATAACAACGCCTATTTCATCACCTAGATGTGCAATTACAAGGCTAATCTAGTGCGCATCACACCCCAACACTTGTTCCTTTGCTTGTCCTCAAGAAAAGTGCATCAGCACCACCGAGTGATCAGTCCTTTTTTAGCATTGATCAATTTACCCCAAGCCGTACCCCTTTACTAAATATTCATCTTATCGAAGTGCTCGGAATAGCAATGGTATAGACATGACACCCTTGACTATTTAGCCTACTTTTCGTACTAAGTGGACTATACTCAAGATCGACCACTCTAAGGTTCAAATTTCTTTAAACTTGTATATGTGTCTGGTGGTCAAACATCCTATCACTCATGCACATGTCCAGGATCTCAAAATGGTATACTATAGCGAGACTCATAATTAAGAGGGACTTTCCATTAGGTTGTAATGGGGTTAAGGTTAGGGTGAGGATATAAATATATGGGAGGTAGCTAAACTACCTAGTCTGAGGACTATACAAAAATATTCTAACTCTCGTCTATTGTACACATCTCACCCTACAGCTACTAATCGCTTATCCCAATATGCCCAATCCTAAAGTCATTTTGCTCGAGACTCGCCACCCTTTTCATTTTGCTTTCCTTTCTCAATGACTTTCCAACTTTCTGCTTTCTCATCATACTTCACTTATTCTTTACCAACCTTCCACATTCTTTCTTTTTCTTTTTTCTTTTTTTCTTTTTTCCTTTTTTTGCACTTTCACTCTACTTTTCTTTCCTTTGCACAAATTTAAGGCAGCTGGTCTCGGCTTCTTTGTAAGCTTTAATTCTACCATTCTCCCCTATTGTTTAACTTTTCCATGGCTAACTAACCAAGTGAACCCTTACATAATCTCCCAAAAGATAAGTCCCTAATGTATCCTTGGACTGGATTGTCAGAGGTGGATAAGATTATAGATACGGGCATATACACTGGCTTAAATATAATATTTCTATGAATAGGCTTAAGCTCAACGAGGTTGGACAGTGTATAACAGAGAGATTTTAGCTCTAAGGCTCTAAGCTTAATTATCAAAATGGCCCCCGATATGTAACTAATCCTATGCTAGGAGGTTATACTAAGTGTTAGCATACCATTCTCATCAACAAGATCACTTACGCATCTCATGAATGACTAGAGATGGTTGTCTTGTCCTTTGGTTCAAAAATCCTCACCAGGTCACTCGTCAATTCTCAAGTCTAAATAGCCAAGAATATTATCCCTATATAGTGCTACACGTTGCTCCTAAACTCAATTTTTGAGTGGTGTGGGGTTTGGGCTTGAGGCAAAAAATTTCAATAATTCTAAAGGGGGTTCATCATTTAGGGAGGATAAGAGCACTTCAATCATAGGCACAAGACACATACAGCTCAAGGGAGCCACATGCATCAAACCAAACGAAAACAAAAACACCAAAGAAAAATGGACAGACATGACGAATTCACAGATTCATAGAAATAATCACACAAAAATGAAAGCATGCAAGACAAACACAGGCATAGACTTATGCAAACACCCCCACACTTGTTGAACATATTGTCCTCAATATGGGGAACTCAACACAACACGTAATGCAGAAAATAGAAAAGAAATATATGCAAATACAAACAAAAAAGAAAAAGTAAAAAGAGATAGAAGTAGGGCTCCCTGGTCAATCGAAGTGGCCGGTGGGGGTGATTGGGCGCCAAATAAGTGTGCCTGCAGCCAGTCCCAGCAAGCTTGATCAGCAACATTACGGTAAGCATTCTCCTTATGGAGGCATTCCTAGTTATGGGCTATTTGGGCATTGTGCTCGCACTGCGAGGTGCTCAACTCATCGACCCAAATCTCAACCTCTATGATTCAGTTGACTAATTCATTGAGCTCTACTTGGTGTTCCAAGACGGGGAAGCTACCTTTTGCATGTAAATGGTCCTTGACTGCCTTGCATTCTTTCTATGGTATAAACTTGTAAGTGGTATCTTGGGGGTTGGTAGTCCACGAGAGAAATCCCCAATTAGCCAGGCGGGCAGCTGTGATCTCCTAGTATGATTGACTCGCCTTTGCTGTAAACTTATCCTGAAAGAAATACTTAGCAAGTACGATGATGATATGGCCAAGTGGTAAGTGAATGGGATACGTGATACGAAAGAAATGAATAAACATATCACAGATTAGAGAAAACGTGCAATATGGCTTCTTTCGCTGTAGACAATAAAGAGCATAGAGTTAGAACTTGGTAATGCAATTGTCCTCATACTAACCACTAAAGGCCAAACACATAAACCTATGGAGGATACTGATATGGAGCTCTTTAAGGAGCGAGGCTGGGGATTATGACTTAAATCGCAAAAATCCAGTGAGGATTTGCCATTCCTTGTGACTGGATTCTGTGGTACTGAAGTCAACTGGGCCACCTCACCCTTGATCTTGATCAAATCCATCAATAATTGTTTGGTTACCATGATCGATTTATCAAAAAGGTAGGCTTTAAAATGGGACTTATTATCTGCTATACACAATGTTGAGAAAAATTTGAGACAGACATCATCATGCATAGGGATGGCATTATCTATAAAGAACTTCCACTCTAATATTTCTAATACGTTAGATAGCTGATGGGTGATGCCTAACATCTTCATATCATCCCATTTGATTAAAGAATATTGAAGGCAAGTGAGGGAACATATATGTTCGTGCCTCTAGCCCTCCTGTTCTCAATAGATGGCAAATAGGATGTTATACCTAGTGTAGATGTCGACCGATGGTAGCGGTGGTAGAGGTTGGTTCCTCGGGCACTTGGGTGGTCCAAAAAAGGAGGTGCCAAGCTTAGAGACGTAGATATTGGCTCCTAGTTGCTTGGACATCATAGTGGTTGTTGTCAGAGGTTTTCAGACCGAAGAGGGGGAACGAGAGGGTGGTGGCTGATTTGGGTAGATCGATAGCCAGGTTTGGTGTGTTTTAGGGTTTAGGGTTTTGTAAGGAGAGGCGATAGAGGAAAGGGGTTTACGCATTCCAGACTCACCCAGTGACTACTAAATGAGTAGCAATCGCTAGGCCAGTGATGATGTCTCTCACGAGGTTCAGTGCCCAGCGACTACTAGGTATGTAGCGAGCGCTGGGTCCAAAGGAGGAAATTTCCTAAGTGATAGAAAAAAATATGAGAAACACAAAAATAAAAACAAAAACAAAGACAAAGACTGCTAAGTTAGAGTCGTTAGCTTGACTTTTACTCCCTGTGAATCAAGGGGAAGGTAGCGGAAGTAACATTTGCATTACACATGCACGTTAGCTTTGAATATGTGCCTATCCGAGTCTTAGAGTTCGATGGCACCATAAAGGGCGACGCCTATGACTTCAAATGGATGACTCCATATGGATTTCAACTTCTCGGGGAACAGCTTTAGGCGAGAGTTGTAGAGGAGGATTTGTTGGCTGACATAGAATTCCTTGTGAGCTATGTGAGCATCGTGTCATTTTTTGTGGTCTCCTTGTAGATTTAGGTACTTTCAAAGGTGTTGGAGCAAAGTTCCTCTAGCTCATATAGTTGAAGAACTCAGTGCTCACCTGTGAGCTTGTAGTCATAGTTTAATGCCTTAATCGTCCAAAATGCTCAGTGTTCCAGTTTAACTAGCAGATAACATACCTTTTTGTACACCAGACAATACGGTGTTATTCTAATAAGAGTTTTGAAGGAGGTGCGATAGGGCCAGAGAGCATCATCAAGCTTAAGTGACCAATCCTTGTAGGCAGAGGTAACTATTTTCTCTAGGATTCTCTTCAACTCCCTATTAGATAGCTCTACTTGGCCACTGGTCTTGGGGTGATATGGAGTGACGACTTTATGAGTGACACCATAATGCTTGAGGAGTGTGGCAAATGGTTGGTTGCAGAAGTGAGAGCTGCCGTCACTTATGATAGCGCAAGGGACACCAAAATGGGCAAAGAGCTGTTTCAGGAAGTGAAGTACAACCTTGGCATCGTTTGTGAGGGAGTAAGTAAGGTTCAACTTGAGGATTGGACACAAAACTAGACAGTCACAGAAGTACAACTTGAGTAACGATTATTTTGAGTACAAAAAGTTTGTTGATAACAAAGGTAAATAATGCTGAAATACGAAAGGGTTTTAACGATAAAGACAAACTGAGCATAATACCTTCATGAATCGACTACCTATATTGGGGTTATGATTCTTATGAAGACCTAACTAGTACCCAAAATTGTCTAATGCATCTACTTAATGCTTTCGCTCATTAAGTTGACAAAACCAAGATTGTAAAGACCTTAGTTACTATTTAAGGCTTTTGCTCATTAATCAAGCTTAGGACTAAACCAATCTCAATTATAATAATCTCTCCTAATGGATTATTCTTACGATATCAAGATGTCTCATTAATACCTAAGAATATGCTAATTGATTCTTTCACTAACTCGAGTGCCTGTCGGTCCACTCTCATTAATTTGTATTGTAACTTAGGTGATCAGGCTAAGTTAAGCATTAAGAATATTAACTAACAATTGCTTCACATGATATTCAAACTATAACCTGATAAGATAATCGACTACATGGTTAAGACATCGCGCTCAAAAGGAGATTACTCGCTACACATGACAATAACAGCTGAAATAACTAATAGTGAATTCATAATAATAAGACCAGGTAAAGAAAGCTTAGTCTCAATGATTTCACCTTTTCCCCAGAATGAACAAGATTAATCCAATCGAGAGCCTTCCAATATTGTTCAAATATATCTATGAACAAAAGTTGTCTCTAAGCTAGGGCTAGAGGACTATTTATACCCTAGCCACCAAAAAACCTATAGAAAATCAGGATCTTTCCTAACTAGCAGGTAAAAATCGCCAAATTGGACTGGCCAGCGACTGCTACACTTGTAGCAATCACTGCTCTAGGAATGCCTTCAACTTTTCCAGAGCCCGCTAGCTTTATAGCGATTGCTGCTCTAGAATTTGTCTCTCTTTGCCTAGTGACTGCTGACTTTGTAGTACCTATTAACTTCTCTTTTTGACCTCCATCTTCATCCGCTTCTTTGCCTTGTTCCTTGTTGCATTGCTTTCACCTACAAAAACTATGTAAACATCCAATTAACGACCATTTAGAGTTCAACCAAAATAGCTATCTAATATACCAAACAAATACCATAATCATTGCAATAACAATACCTATTTTATCACCTAGATGTACAATTACAGGGCTAATCTATTATGCATTAATAATAACTAGATTACTTGGACCCACATTGGAATCTGGCATAGGAAGAAGACTATCGAGATTCCCATGTGGGTTTGACATGTTGACACGACCACTAATATAACTCGGATATGTTAAAGGAAAGGTAGACTTGTCAAATAGAGACAACACTTTTATTGGTAGAGAGATCTAGACAATAATAACCCTTATGATTATAGCTATATCCAAAAAAAGCAACAGAATTGATCTAGGTTTGAGTTTATATTTTGAAGATTGGATAGGGAGGATAATTCTCCGAACAGTTTCATATAAGGTGTTATGTGATCTAAGAGAGCACTAGGTGTTCGGTTTATAACGTAAGCAATATAGTTAAATATCAATGACCAATATCTTAAGGGAATTGAGGCATGGTAAAGGATGGCTTATCTGATTTTGACTATGTGGCAGTGCTTGCGTTTGGCATACCCATTTTTCTCAGGGGTATAGGGACATGAAATATGGTGGTTGATTCCTTTTTGGTTTAGGTACTTATGGAGTGCTTGGTATTTGCCTTCCTAGTCAGATAGAAAAGTTTTGATGGGTCGTTCGAAGTAATTTTCGACCTGTTTATGAAAAAGGGTAAATGTGTCAAAAAGCTCTGATTTGTGCTTAAGTAAATATAGCCATACATGCTTAATGAAATGATCATAAAATATGATATAGTAGGTATAACTATTAAATGATGGGACTGGAGATGGCCCCCATACATCACTACACACAAGTTCTAAAGGACTTGATACATCTTCCCGACACTACATCCATAACAGAGATTAATGGATGTTTTATTGGAAAAATTGATAGACTCATGACGTAAGACATTTTTTACATCTTGAAAGTTGGCATGCCCAAGTCATTGATGTTAAGTGAATAAGGATAGGGATGCGAACATAACATATGTATGATGACTCGAAGAGGATGATAGACAACTGAGTGGATATAGGCCATCTTTACTCTGGCCTTGGTACAAAATTACCTTCGTGACCTAGTCCTTAACATAGAATTGATCACCAACAAATTCAACAGTGATGTTATCATCACAAGTTAAGGTACTTAAATAAATTAGGTTAGTGCTCGACTTGAGAACATAAAGGGCATTTGACAATGAGACATTAGAATAAGACAACGAAAATGACATTTTTCCTACATGAGAAATCAGAAGAGATTATCCATTACCAAAGATCACTTCTTCAGTTTTGGAATACTCGGAGTGCACATGGAGCTTCTATGGATCAGAGGTAACATGGTGAGTTGTGCCACTATCAAAAACCTATTGAGAACCTTGTGAGGAGACAACATAGTGGGCCTGTGGTTAATTGGGCCTAGTTGGCCTAGTGTAAATAGTAGAGGAATAGTCTCGGGCCAAATGGCCATATGCACCGTAGTTGAAACAACATAATTCATTTTCACTAGGAGAAGAGGATTGACCTTTTGATAGCCATAATGATTGGAGGATCCCAAACCCTGATTAAGATAAGAAGTCTAAGAGCCACGTCCTCTACCTTAATTGCTTGAACGACTACCTCTTCGGTTATTGTGTCTACCCTTGTGGTTAGCACTGTAGTACACGGTAGGGACCAGCGGTAGGTTCAGAGTAGGTTGGGACTAGCAAAGATTAATTTCTTTACTAAGCAGGTATGAGTGCAAGTCTACAAGAGTTACAGGCTCCAACCTGGTTTCAATTTGACAAGCAAACGGATAGTATGGCTCATCAAGCTTGGCAAGTGTCTTTTCAACCACCTCATCTTCAGACACAAGATGACCTAGAGTCGCCAATTGGTCGATGATGAGTGTCACTCGTTGAAGATACCTATCTATAGATTTTGACCCTTTTTTTAGGTTTCCGAGCTCTTGTCAGAGAAGCTTTAGCTGGACGTGAGAGCCAGAAGCATACGCCTTATACAATCACTACATGCTTGTCTAGTCGTGGTGTAGGTCATCATCACCTATGGTTAGAGTGAGTCCAACACTAAGAGCATGATTAAGGAGAGGACTATTTTATCCTTCTAGAACCAAGGTGGGTAATCAGGGTTTGATATCAATTGCCCTCCATTGGTTGGCAAGGGTAGGACAATGTTGTCGTCAATATGGTCGAACATGTTTTGTTTGTACAATATCACTTCCATGAGAGAGTAACATTGCAGATAGTTAGAGGCTGTTAATTTTTGGCTAACTGACACTATGGTTGGTGGAATGAGATTGGAAGAACTGTGAGACATGGTTGTGTCTAATGCGGGTTGGTAGAGCTTAGAAGAATCAAGAGGAATACAAAGAAACTTGTTTAAAGTCTATATCGCTTTAATACCATGTGATGAGGAATACTTTTCATTGATTGAATTGTCTGTACAAGATGTTTACATATATAGACAATTGGGTGATCTCATATTAACAATAATTGATTGTAGGGCGTGATTGTAGGGGCTGAGATTGAGGAGTCATTGTTATGAATTGCTGATCTTGTGGGATTATAGATTGTATCAAACTTAGTAACAACAGCTGGTGAAGATTGCATCAGTTATAGGACAACTTATATGATAATTCCTTTATGAAGAACATGTCATTTTTGTTGAAATTCATGGACACAGCGGAGAACGTGTTTATGGAAATAGAGTCGTGTCTATGGAAATTGTATATACATGTGAATGGAAATGGACTACTTTGTCTATGAAAATGGTATATATGTATGAATGGAAATGGACTACCCATGTCTATGAAAATGGTACATATGTATGAATGGAAATGGATCATCAGTATATATGAAGATAGTATATACTTGCGAATTGGAAATAGATTAGCTATGTTTTTTGAAATGGTATAGGCTTGTGAATAGAAATGGACCACCCGTGTTTATGGTAATAATATAGGTTTGTTAATGGAATGAACCACTTTTGTCTATAGATATGATATATACATGTGAATGGAAATGGATCACCCGTGTTTATGAAAATGGTATACGTGCGAATAGAAATGGACTACCCATGTCTTTGGTAATGGTGCAAGCTTGTGAATAGAAATGAATTACCCATGTTTATGAAAATGATATAGACCTGTTAATGAAAATGGATCACATGTGTCTATGAAATAATATATACCTGCAAATAGAAATGAAACACTCATTCTTTGAAAATGGTAAAGACTTGGGAATAAAAATGTCCTATATGTGTATAAGAAAATGGTATAAGCTTGTTAATAGAATTGAATCACATGTGTTCATGAAAATGATATAAATGTGAATGAAAATAGATAGAAATGGCATATACTTACATATTGAAATGGATCATTCGCGTCTTTAAAAATGTTATTGTAAATGAAAATGAACTATTTGTTTTTATGAAAATATTTTTGCTACTCCCTATATGATATAGTGCCTAATATTGTTCCCGAGTACGAGACGACGAGAAGAGTACATCCACGACCGACCATCTGGGAAATTGACAACAATGCAAAACTTGTTTGTAATAAATTCCCGCACACTTGTGCACCTATATCCCAAGGAAGAATCATGTCTTCCGTCACAATCTCAGCATCCGCCGCTTCCCAGAACCTACTACTTCTATCATAACCCTCTTCTTCCTCTTCCCTCTCCAGTTGGGAACTTTG